>JAWCTZ010001174.1:0-23224 GCA_036850595.1 Rhyacichthys aspro | reverse complement strand
ATAGTTATTTTTTGAAGCAAACTCTCAAAACATAGATGCATTTTCCATTCATTCAAATAAATAAAAGAGTAAATCCTTGTGTAGAGCAGAGGGGAAGCTGGAGGAGTAGCTGTATACTTCTGCAAAACTAGAAGAAGCTTGTTCCTGTTTATTCCCAAATTTAAATGAGAGAGCAGCTGCAGTTTCTAGCATTTACTGTCCAATGTTATGCAACCTGTACCATATATAACATCATGAAATTGCTATTATTAGGTAACTGCAGAGCTTAACTTTGATTTAACTGTGAGTAATATAATTGAAACACAACAGAAGTATCCAAGCAGAGCATAGCCTAATCCTGCAACAGAAAAGGTAATTACATGCTTTACTTTGGCATTTTGATTGCTTTTAACTGTGACACTGAGAGCCAGAACTGTTAAAATCAAGGATATATTTGTTTGTTTTTACAGATATTTAATGAGAAATGGGATGAGGAGCTTTGAACCTGGACATTTCCTTTTAAATGGACACGTACGGCATAAAGTTTGTGTTTACAGATGCTTAATTTCTCACATTTCCCACTCAACGATAAACAGAGCTGAAATAAAGCCCTTATATGGCTTTATCCAGGCTTTACTCCTTTCATTTTCTTCTCAATGATAAACAGAAAGCATCCATTAATAAAAGCCTCCGGATGAACACTCACTTTCTGCTCAGCGTCAGCTCACACTCATGTTTTATCAGAGAAGTAACACCAGGAACAAACAGGCAGCTTTTTAGAGCGACGCTCAGCCACAGTCAGAGCAACAAGTCATATTTCACTCACCAGCGACTCAGAGATGGAGAAAAAAACAGTTAATACGACTGACAAGGACTCCATCAGACAGGTATCGACGACAGGGTCAGATGTTGTGTAGCCCTCAGCTTCAGAGATAAAAGAAATAGTTTATGGCCCCAACAGCAGCAACAGCTTTATACAAACAGGTTCAAATCCAATAAAACCTGTTCCAATCTGACTAAAACTTACACAAATCCACTAAAACCAGTTCAAATCAAACTAAAACTTGTACAAATCCAATAAAACCAGTTCAACAAAAACTTGTACAAATCCAATAAAACCAGTTCAAATCAAACTAAAACTTGTAATCCAATAAAACCAGTTCATCAAACTAAAACTTGTACAAATCCACTAAAACCAGTTCAAATCAAACTAAAACTTGTACAAATCCACTAAAACCAGTTCAAATCAAACAGAAAACTTGTACAATCCACTAAAACCAGTTCAAATCCAACAAAACTTGTAAACCAATAAAACCTGTTCAAATCAAACAAAAACTTGTACAACCACTAAAACCAGTTCAAATCAAACTAAAACCTGTACTAATCCACTAAAACCAGTTCAACCAACCAAACTTGCATCAAATCCACTCAAACCTGTTCAAATCCAACAAACATCTTCCAATCTGTAAAACTTATACAAATCCAACTAAAACCTGTTTAAATACAACTAAAACCTGTTCAAATCCATCTAAAACCTGTTTAAATCCATCTAAAACCTATTCAAGATCCACTAAAACCTGTTCAAATCCGACTAAAACTTGTACAAATCCACTAAAACCTGTTTAAATCCAACTAAAACCTGTTCAAATCTGACTAAAACATCTACAAATCCACTAAAATAGGTTTAAATCCAACTAAAATCTGCTCACATTCATCTAAAACCTCTTCAAATCCATCAATAACCTGTTTAAATCAAACTAAAACTTGTACAAAACCAGCTAAAACCTATTTAAATCCAACTAAAACCTATTCAAATTAATCTAAAACCTGTTTAAATCCACTAAAACCTGTTGCAATGAATCTAAAACCTGCAAAATGTTTGGACATCGATTTATTTAAATGACATTACTTTGTATTTCGTGCAGAGTCATGATCTATGTCAGCTTCCATTGCAGCTCTCTCAACAGTGTAGGACGTATCGTGATGCAGTCAGTGTTTTTATGAATATTGTGACTGCTCCTTGTTGCGTTTTTACGATACATACGTGATATACTGCCCGTCCCTTATATAAAACTCACCCACGCAGTCGCAGCACTCTTCCCAGAGGTTCCCCAAACACAGCATGCACTCTTTACAACAGGAGCAGTTCCCATCGGACGGACGGCACTGGCACAGCTCCTGCACAGAACACAAGCACAAACACAGCTCAAAAAAAAGCTCCATTACTGAGAAAAGAGCCCTAAACAAATCCTTAAGTGCCAACGGATGATGAGTCGGCCACATAATGAGACTTTTCATGGAGTGAGCACACAATGTGTCGTAAAAAAAGGAAGATGCTTATTTTCCCAGGCATCGTTTTGGTTCGGTCTAATTCTACCTTTGCGAGTCATAATTACTCAGAGGTTTGTGAATCGAGAGGCCGGTGATTACGTGAACCGTGTGTGGTTTCTGCGATCCCTCAACAGTGAGTCATCGGAGAGTCTTTTATCATCCGGGCTGTTTACTCGGGGCGGCTTTCTGCACAAGTGAAAAACCTCCCGAACAGACAGACATCGGAGGGAATAAGTGAAGGAGAAAGGAAGGCGAAGGGGAGGAGGGAGAAAGTGAGCGGCCATGTTGTTTCCTCCAGGTGTTCTCCCCCTTCTCCCCGACGCCCCGCTCGTTCGGGTGACCTTGACGTGGAGGAATGTGCTCCTGTTTCGTGTCGGAGAGAAAGAGGAACTCCTGAGGCGGCAGCAGTCTCACCCACTTTTCAATCCCACCTCCACGCCGCTGTGATCCCCGGAGACAAAGAGTACGAGCACAAACCGGGCTTGTTTATGTGTTTTACTGCTCGGAGAAGAGTTATGGGATGGGCTCGGCTCCGCGTGTTTCTGGCTCGATGAGGGAGCTTTTGTAATAATGCTACCTTCCTCTTCGATAAAAACGAGGAGTTCTCTGGATAAACACATATTTTTATAAATACTGTAAGTCAGACTTGTCCAAAGACCGGCTTCAGGGCCAATCATGGCACACAGTAAGGATTTATGTGGCCCTCAGCTTCAGTGAGAAAAATGATTGTTTAAGCTTTGTACAAATAGGTTCGAATCCAATGAAACCTGTTTAAATCCACCTAAAACCTGCTCAAATCCAACTCAAACCTGTTCAAATCCAACTAAAACCTGTTCCCTCACAACCCATCCACCCACCAAACCCCCTCCACAAATGAATGAAACCTGCTCAAATCCAACTAAATCTGTTCAAATCCAACTAAAACCTGCTCAAATCCAACTAAAATCTGTTCAAATCCAACTAAAACCTGTTCAAATCCATCTAAACCTGCTCAAATCCAACTAAACCTGCTCAAATCCAACTAAAACCTGCTCAAATCCAACTAAAACCTGCTCAAATCCAACTAAAATCTGTTCAAATCCAACTAAAACCTGCTCAAATCCAACAAACATCTGTTAAAACCCAACTAAAACCTGTAGAAATCAATGTAAAACCTGTTCAAGTCTGACTAAAACTTGTTCAAATTCATCTAAAACCTGTTCAAATCCAAATTAAGCCTGTTCAAATCAGATTAAAACCATTTCAAATATGACAAAACCTGTTCAACTCTGACTAAACTGTTTAAATCCATCTAGAACATGCTCAAATCCAACTAAAACCTGTTCAAATCCAACTAAAACCTGCTCAAATCCATCTAAAACCTGCTCAAATCCATCTAAACCTGTTCAAATCCATCTAAAACCTGTTCAAATATGACAAAACTTGTTTAAATCCATCGAAAACCTCTTCAAACTACCTAAAACCTGTTCAAATCCCACTAAAACCTGTTCAAAACCATCAAAAACCTTAGAGGTTCACTTTAGACTCCTTTTGGTGATGGAAACACACCAAAACCTACCGAATCCGTACCGTCCAAGAGGAAACAAGGCTTTAATGACACTGCAAAGTTTTGACAAGTAAACACAAAACTTCAGTCAGATTCTTTATGTTATCCTCTTAAACTCCTGTTTGGATTTGTAAGTGTCCATGTTTATTTCAGCTCTGACCTAACGACACACTTGAGCGCTGGATTATTCTGAAGTGACTCTATTTTTCCATTTCTGTGCACTTAAGGACTAATGTAAACGACAACACAAAGTTACACACTTGTTTTAATTGGCAGAAGAGGTGCAGTCAGTTTATGAAGTCTGGAGTCACACAGAGTTGAAAATAAGACTCCATTAAAATCCTGTGACGTTTTATGCTCCATAATCCAAGCGAGAGTGAATGAGTAAAATGATGTTGCACAAGGAACTCTGGAACAGATCAGTTCTGCTTTTTTAATGCTTTCTGAAGAACTGAAGTTGGACAAAGTTATAATAATCTTACGTCACTGTGCAATAAAATGATGAAACAAAACAACCTTTCTTTCTATCAGTCTGTGGAAACAATAATTATGAGTCAGCATTAATTAAAGGGATCGGTATTTTGTAATTGTGTGGTTCTATTGGAGCACAAGGAGAGATTTAATGCAGCCCTCAGTTTCAGTGATAAAAATTTATTGTTTATGGTCCCGACAAGAGCAGCTTTATACAAATAGGTTCAAAGCAGGTTAAAAAAAACCTGAAGGTGCTCAAATCCAACTAAAACTTGTTCAAATTCAATTAAAACATTTTCAAATCCAATAAAACCTGTTAAAATCCATCTAAAACCTGTTCAAATCCAACTAAAACCTGCTCAAATCCATCTAAAACCTGCTCAAATCAATCTAAAACATGTTCAAATCCATCTAAAACCTGTTCAAATTCAATTAAAACCTGTTCAAATCCATCTAAAACCTGTTCAAATCCAACTAAAACATGTTCAAATCCAACTAAACTCTGTTCAAATCCATCTAAAACCTGTTCAAATCCAACTAAAACATTTTCAAATCCATCTAAAACTTGTTCAAATCCAATAAAATCTGTTCAAATCCATCTAAAACCTGTTCAAATCCTTCTAAAACCTGTTCAAATCCATCTAAAACATGTTCAAATCCATCTAAAAAATGTTCAGATCCATCAAAAAAATTTTCAAATCCAATAAAACCTGTTCAAATCCATCTAATACCTGTTCAAATCCATCTAAAACCTGTTAAAATCCATCTAAAACATGTTCAAATCCAATTGAAACATGTTCTTATCCAACTAAAACTTGTTCAAATCCAATAAGACCTGTTCAAATCCATCGAAAACCTGTTCAAATCCAACTAAAACACGTTCACATTAAACTAAAACCTGTACTTATACAATCAGAAGAGACTGTCGGCCGTTGGTGATCTTCTTCTCATCAAAAAGTTTGGACACCTCTTTGGACTCAGATATTTCCACAATGATAGATAAGAGCTGGCTGCTGCATTGATTCAATAACTACACTGAGGAGCTTGTTCTGGGGAGCACCAAATATGTCTGTAATAATGAATATCAGAATAGAAATCAGTCAAATGATAAAAAAAAAACAAGAAGAAAGTTTCTCTTAAACTAAAGCGTTACTGAAGACAATGAATAACTTGGATCACTAAAACGAATGCGTCATTACTCCAAAAAAAATAACTCTTTTCTTCTGTCATTGCTCCTGTCTGCTTCTCCAAACTATCTCCAGTCTGAATAAGTTATCTACTGGACCGTCCCTTTAAAGAAGCCTCAGGTGGGACTGTTCTGTGGTGAAAGTGGTGATGTGCCCCACCCCGTGAACTCCGCTCCAGTGAACCTCTCCTCATTTCACTTTCCTCCGTCCCGGCCCCTTCCTCCGCCTCAGACGCCCACACCTCGCTCTGACCCGACCCTCCTCGTGTTCCTCCAGCCTCGGGCCTTTTGAGGGGAACTTAAAACAAACGAGCGGAGACGGCAGCCGAGCGTAAAAAAGCTCAGAGCCTCAGACAAAGGCCCGTGATCAAAAGGAAAAGGGGAAGGTTTTCTGTGCTGCTCGACGGCAGCGACGCTCTGTCCTCTGACAGCTCACGGGTCGGTGTCGAGGAGGTCGCAGCTCGTCTTCGCTGGCTTTTGGAGAAATAAAGCACCTGGAGTGAACAAAGACTAAAGATGGGGAGTTACTGAAAGGGAAAACTTTATAGGGGTCAGAATATCGCATAATATTGTTAAGACAGCCCTCAAAAGACAATTACAGGCATTTTAGCCAGACTTAATTCATTATGTGAATGAGCTAAATGTGTCTAATTGTATATTTTGTGTTTATTTTGATTATTACTAGTGTCATTTAGTTAGCAACAACTCCCAGCATCCAATTACTACTGCAAGATACTTGGCCAAATAAGCTGATTATGATTTAAAAGTCCATTAGCAGATTGTTTTTCACTGTTTGATTTAGTTTTTCAATTAAATCACTTAAAGCTTATTGTAACAGGAATCATTTGTGAAAAAATAAGACGTCATCTAAGCTTTATAAAAAGGATTTTAATCGAAGAGAATGATCAGGAGCGCTCCCATTGGAAGGACTAAGGAAATAAACCAAGGAAATGGGTTATTCTGTTGGAAAATACGTCTTATTTTACAGAGAAACAGCTCAAAAAAAGGTAAAAGTAGAGAAACGAGCAGCAAATTTGACATGGATAAACACTGGCATGTAAAACTCTAAAGATAAAAGTTTCAGGTCAGCTCTAAACTTCAAATTATTGTGGACTCAGGAAGTGTAAATACGACGAGTGGAGCTGGTCACATTTGTCCGAATAAAGAGAAGAAATGTAAGGTCTGGAGAAGCCGGTGTCCTTTAAACCTTTGTAACCTTTAGCATTTACTTCCTGAGTCAAGAATTAGGCCTTTCACAGACTTCAGTCACAGGTCAGACAGGTCAAACCCTCTCAGAGCTTAAACACAGCGGAGCAGATGTTAATGAGAAAGGCAGGGCCACGAAAGCACACACAGCAGACGGAAACACAAGCAACACGTATGATTTTTTTTTCCTCTAAAACAACACAAATCCATGAACTCCGAGGTCCAGCCCCTTTTCCTCCAGCCGTTCGTTCGCAGACGTGAAGGAAAATATGAGCGAGGAAGTGATGTTAGAAAGTCAACAAACGTCAAATGAAGCAGAAACTCGAGTGAAAGCTTTACAGACCTTCAGCGCTTTAAAAAAAAAAAAAGAAAAAAAAAGAAAAGCCTCTGCCGCTCACACGAACCTGCAGCTCGGCTTATCGGAGGAATGTATCTGCTGCATACTTCGCTGCAGATGCCATCTTTGTTCTCAAATCCAAATCCACATTTTTCCAGGACACAGGCGGGATTTATCTCGACTTTATTTCAACCACAGCTGGATATTTTTGAGAAATATGTCGAGAAAACTGCAGACTTTAGCCTAAAATGAGCTGTACTTGTGCAAAGCTGAACTGTACGAGATATATTCGTGATGTTGTCGAGAGAAAAAAAAGACAAAACTGTTGAAAAGATATGATAGAAAATGATTAAAAGAAAACAGTATAAAACCTGGCTTTACTTAAGTTCAATTTTCCAACATAAATCTGGAGAAAAAATGTTACCAGTAGCAAACCATCAGTGAACGAAATAAAATCACAGCAACAAATACTGGAGAAAATTCAACTTTTGTCACTAAATCTAACTAAAACCTGATCAAATTCAACTTAAAGTCATCCAAATCTAAGTAAAACCTGTTTAATTTGAACCAACACGTGTTTAAATCCTACTGTAGACTGTTTAAATCCAACTATAGACTGTTCAAATCCAACTATAGACTGTTCAAATCCAACTATAGACTGTTCAAATCCAACTATGGACTGTTTAAATCCAACTAAAGACTGTTCAAATCCAACTATAGACTGTTCAAATCCAACTATGGACTGTTCAAAACCAACTATAGACTGTTCAAAACCAACTATAGACTGTTCAAATCCAACTATAGACTGTTCAAATCCAACTATAGACTGTTCAAAACCAACTATAGACTGTTCAAATCCAACTATAGACTGTTCAAATCCAACTATGGACTGTTCAAAACCAACTATAGACTGTTCAAAACCAACTATAGACTTCAAATCCAACTATAGACTGTTTAAATCCAACTATAGACTGTTCAAATCCAACTATAGACTGTTTAAATCCAACTATAGACTGTTCAAATCCAACTATAGACTGTTTAAATCCAACTATAGACTGTTCAAATCCAACTATAGACTGTTCAAAACCAACTATAGACTGTTCAAATCCAACTATAGACTGTTTAAATCCAACTATAGACTTCAAATCCAACTATAGACTGTTTAAATCCAACTATAGACTGTTCAAATCCAACTATAGACTGTTTAAATCCAACTATAGACTGTTTAAATCCAACTATAGACTGTTTAAATCCAACTATAGACTGTTTAAACCAATATAAAATTTGATGAAATCCATATAAAACCTGTTTAAGTGCATCAGTATTCTGATCAAATCCACCTAAAACACCTCCAGAAACAATTAAAACGTGTTCAAACTCAACAAACATCTATTTAAAATGATCAAGAGCCTGTTTAAATTCGTCTAAGATCTGTCCAACTAAAATATCTTGAAATTCAGACTAAAGCCAGTCCAAGATATTCCACCAACACGACACACAATAAAACAGTCCAGTCCAGAGTTTTCTACAAAAATCTAGAAACAGTTACGACACATTTGATCAACTGCATCCATCAGTAAACAACATGAAACCACTAGAAACACCTGCTGGAGAAAAAAAACACCTGTCCTACACCTGTCCAAGACCTACACCTGTTCAAGACCTACACCTGTTCAAGACCTACACCTGTTCAAGACCTACACATGTTCCAGACCCAGACCTACACCTGTTCCAGACCTACACCTGTCCAAGACCTACACCTGTCCAAGACCTACACCTGTTCAAGACCTACACCTGTTCAAGACCTACACATGTTCCAGACCTACACCTGTTCCAGACCTACACCTGTTCCAGACCTACACCTGTTCAAGACCTACACATGTTCCAGACTTACACCTGTTCCAGACTTACACCTGTTCCAGACCTACACCTGTTCAAGACCTACACCTGTCCAAGACCTACACCTGTCCAAGACCTACACCTGTTCAAGACCTACACCTGTCCAAGACCTACACCTGTCCAAGACCTACACCTGTTCAAGACCTACACCTGTTCCAGACTTACACCTGTTCAAGACCTACACCTGTTCCAGACTTACACCTGTTCCAGACTTACACCTGTTCCAGACCTACACCTGTTCCAGACCCAGACCTACACCTGTTCAAGACCTACACCTGTTCAAGACCTACACCTGTCCAAGACCTACACCTGTCCAAGACCTACACCTGTTCAAGACCTACACCTGTTCAAGACTTACACCTGTTCAAGACCTACACCTGTTCCAGACTTACACCTGTTCCAGACCTACACCTGTTCCAGACCCAGACCTACACCTGTTCAAGACCTACACCTGTTCAAGACCTACACCTGTCCAAGACCTACACCTGTCCAAGACCTACACCTGTCCAAGACCTACACCTGTTCAAGACCTACACCTGTTCAAGACTTACACCTGTTCAAGACCAACACCTGTTCCAGACCTACACCTGTTCCAGACCCAGACCTACACCTGTTCAAGACCTACACCTGTTCAAGACCTACACCTGTTCCAGACCTACACCTGTTCCAGACCCAGACCTACACCTGTTCAAGACCTACACCTGTTCAAGACCTACACCTGTTCCAGACCTACACCTGTTCCAGACCCAGACCTACACCTGTTCAAGACCTACACCTGTTCAAGACCTACACCTGTTCCAGACCTACACCTGTTCCAGACCCAGACCTACACCTGTTCAAGACCTACATTTGGGGTTCACCTTTTTCAAAAACAGTAAAAGAACAACAATGACATGAGACTCTAGATACTAATATTTACAAGATGTACTTGAAGTAGGCGTGGGACAGTTTACTGCGGTTTCAAAATGTCACAAAATGAAAAATACTATTGACATGCCACAGACAATAATGAGCTGACAAAACAAGACCAGAAATTATACAAAATAAATATATATGACTATGATTATTTCCACAAATAAGAAGCTACAAGATCCTGTAAAAGTCCAACTAAAACCAGCTTAAATACAATAAATCAGTCCAAATCCAACAAAAACCTGTTGAAACTGAACTAAAAAGTCCAAATTACACAAAAACCTTCGCAAATCAATTTAAAATATGTTCAAATTCAACTAAAGCCTGTTCAGATCTATTATTATATTATCATCTAGTTAAAGTTTTATCTACTCAAACTGGTTTAATTCAACTACAGTTTGTTCAAATCCACATAAAAACTATTCAAACATATTTAAAACCTGTTCAAATCCAACTAAAACCAGTTCAAATTTTCCAAAAACACCCGTCTCCCTTCTAACACAACCAAACCCTTTTAAAACATTCACCATCTTAAACCAGTTCAAATCCATCTTAAACCAGTTCAAATCCATCTTAAACCAGTTCAAATCCATCTTAAACCAGTTCACATCCATCTTAAACCAGTTCAGATCCATCTTAAACCAGTTCAGATCCATCTTAAACCAGTTCAGATCCATCTTAAACCAGTTCAGATCCATCTTAAACCAGTTCACATCCATCTTAAACCAGTTCAGATCCATCTTAAACCAGTTCAGATCCATCTTAAACCAGTTCAGATCCTTCTTAAACCAGTTCAGATCCATCTTAAACCTAATCAAATCCATCTTAAACCAGTTCAGATCCATCTTAAACCAGTTCAGATCCATCTTAAACCAGTTCAGATCCATCTTAAACCAGTTCAGATCCATCTTAAACCAGTTCAGATCCATCTTAAACCAGTTCAGATCCATCTTAAACCTGTTCAGATCCATCTTAAACCAGTTCAGATCCATCTTAAACCAGTTCAGATCCATCTTAAACCAGTTCCTCCAGTTCAGATCCTTCTTAAACCAGTTCAGATCCATCTTAAACCAGTTCAGAATCCCTCCTCCAACTTCATCTTATCCTCCTCCAACTTCCCCCCCCCCCCCCCCCCCCCCCCGGGGGGCCCTTTTTTTTCAAAGGAGTGACACTTTTTTTGACGTTGTTCGCCAAACCCCCCTTTGTTCCACCCGAAGCTCGGGGACAGTCGAGAGGAAGAGGAGGAGAGCGGCGGTGACCGGGACGATCAGGGCTTCATCCTGACGGTTCACCAGCACGGCACTGACGACCGACTTTGACACAAAAAAAACACACAACAGAGAGTTCTAACACACACTCTGTAGATTATATCCAGCTGGAAGGAGGTTAAATGACTCTGAAACCTGTTTGTCAAATCCAGCTAGAACCTCGTTTAAAATCCATCTAAACCTGCCCAGTCTATCCACAACTGATGCAAATTTAATTAAAACCTGTTTAAATCCAACTAAAACATGTTCAGCTCCATTTAAAATCTGGTCAAGTTCATCTAAAACCTGTTCAAATCAAACCAAAGCCTACTCAAATCCATCTAAGACCTGTTTAAATCCATGTAAAACCTGTTCAACTCAAACTAAAATCCCATTCAAATCCATGTAAAACCTGTTCAAATCAAACCAAAACCTGTTCAAATCCATTTAAAGCCTATTCAAATCCACACATAACTGGCTCAAATTCATTTAAAACCTGTTCAAGTCAATCTAAAACCTGTTCAAATCCTTCTAGAACCTGTTCAAATCCGTTTAAAACATGTTTAGCTCAATTATAAACTGTTCAAATCCATCTAAAACTTTTCCCAAGCTATGTATAACTGGTTCAAATCCAACTAAAACCTGTTCGAATCCATCCAGAACCTGTTGAAATCCATTTAAAACCTGTTCAAAGCCGACTAAAACCTGGCCAAGTCCATCTACAATCTATTCTCCATAGGTCTTGTTTACAAATCACTAATTCTCCAAACTCAATGCACGACTTTATCTCATATAAATTCACATTTTTCATATTAAAATCACCACTTTCCACTAATTCAACTTATTTTCCCATTAACACTGTCTCTAAACAAAGCCACTCTGCTTCAATAAAAGTCCTGTAAGTGAGATTAAACCACTTAATGCTTCACTGGCACAAGCTGAAACATGTAAACACTGCTTCTTTTTTCCAAAGGCGTCACATTTCATTCAAAGGCAGCTCATTGTGCGTTAACAATATCCACATCTGGACACATCAGCTTCACCTTCACTTCACTATTTCCACCTGAAACACGAGCTCAAAGTCTCTCCGAGGCTCTTTCGCTGTGCTTTTGTCAGCTCTGCTCTCGTTTTTCAGCCTGAACCGGAGAAAACATGTGAGGAACATTAGCTCCCTGACTCAAGAACGTGTTTTTCTCTTCACCGCTGCTCCTTTTTTACGCTCGCACGAAACCGGACTAAAAAGCACGAAAACGGGGTAAAAAGCGGGATAAATACGAGTAAAAGTTTGGTGGAGACTCACCAGGACGCTCTCTGGAAGGGTTTAGGTCTGGGTTTGTTTTCTCTTTGAACTTCTCCAGGATGGTGCTGCGTCCAGAGGGCGTCAGTGTCTCCGCGGCACAAAGCGACAGACGGACGGGCGCCTTAAAGGGACATACTCCGTTTTCTCACCGACTTCTGTTCAGGGGTCTACAGTAGAACTACATAAATATACAGATATTTACGGGACAGGGTTAAAAAACAAGGAACACAGCGGAACAAGCGGCGTTTAAATGAGACCAGGCTGAAAAAAAAACGAGTAAATAATGTGTCTTAAATCCAACTAAATCTGGATAAATCGAACGAAAAACGGCTTTAATCGATCTAAAAAACTGTTCAATTTCAATTAAATCGGTTTAAGTCCATCTAAAACCAGTTTAAATTCAACTAAAACACGTTCAAGTCCAACAAAAACCTTTTCAAATGTGACAACTTCTTTAAATCCAACTAAAACCTGTTCAAATTCTACATCTGTTCAAGTCCAACAAAAACCTACTCAAATCTAACTAAAACTGATGTATATCCATCTAAAACCTGTTTAAATCCCACTCAAACTTGTTCAAGTCCATCTCAAACCTGTTCAAATCCAACTTAAACCTGTTCAAATCCAATTAAAACTCTTTAAAGTCTGACATCTGTTCCAATCCAACAAAAATCTACTCCAGTCTAGGTTCAAATCTAACTAAAACTGATTCACATCCATCTAAAACCTGTTTAAATCCTACTCAAACCTGTTCAAGTCCATCTCAAACCTGCAAGTCTAACAAACCTGTTCAAGTCCATCTCAAACTTTCAATAAAATTAGCTTAAATGGAACTGAGAGCTGTTCAAATCCATCTAAAACCTGGTTAAATCCAATTAAAACCTGTTCAAATCCTACCCAAGTCTAACAACAAAGACCGAAAAAACTCATTCAAGTATAAGCCAGTTCAAATTAATTTAAAACGTGTTCAAATCCAACTGAGAACTGTTCAGATCCGACTAGAACCTGTTCAAAGAAGAACCTGTTGAAAACCAGCTAAAACTTGTTCATATACTTAAATATAAAGCCTGTTTCAAAACATTTAATCACATTAATCTAGAACTTGTTCAAAACGAATTAAAACATGCCCAAATCCAGCTAAAGCCTGATCAAGTCCAACAAAAACCTGTTTAAGTCCATCAAAAGCCAACAAATAAAACCTTTTCCACTTTATTTACATCTGTTTCAGTCCAACAAAAACATCTTTCAAACCAAGACCAATTAAAACCTGTTCAAATCCGCCTAGAACCTGTTCAAATCTCCCTAAAATCAGTTCAAACGCTCTCTTCTTGAATTTTTCAGCCTAAATGTTAAATGTAATTCTTCTTCCAAACTAATGCCATCTGAAAACTTGATAATTGTGATATAAATTAAACTTTTCATTGCTCTAATATAAAATTAAACACCTGCATACACGTCTCAAGATTTTTAGAGGAGAATGTTTGTCTCTAAATTATTTTAAAGACGTATTAAAACTAGACTCATTAATGTCACTGGGCCTTGTTGCCTACAGCTCCCTCTACTGTTTGTTTTTGTAACTGCTGGTAGTGTACATACATACGACTGTGCAGTGCATCATCTGTGAGTAATAAAATAATTACCTATGCTCAAGACCAAGCAAAGCATTTTCAAATCCAGCTTTTAAAAAAACTATGTGTTTATGTCCAATTAATTCATTTTTTATTTTCAAACTAAAACAGATGTATCTAGAACTTGTTCAAATCCTCGCTGCTATTGGTCGTTTAAAGCCCTGCCTTGAGGATCTACATTTATTATTTTATGTCCTGTGCAAAAGTCTGAGGTCATCTCTACATTTGCTCTCTCAGATATTTTAATAAATGATAAACTATATATAATAGGACTTGAGCTCAGTCAGTGGAAGGAAAGAGATTAGTGGATGTGATACTGAACCAGACTGGAACAAAAACATGTTGAAAAGGTTTGGGCTCATTTTCTGAGTGTGGTTTTGGTGATTTTGTCTGAACTGAGAGGACTGTGATCACTTTGTTCTGAAAGTTGTTATTTATAACATATTTCCTGTTTTTATGGAAAACTTTTGCACAGTCTGTACCTGAAAATTAAAGTCCAACCATGCTCTTAAATCAGTCAAAACAACTGAGTTTCATTTCACAACAAATAAAATTTATTCAATTATATATTACAAATATGTACAAGTCATGTAACAAGTAAATATTAAAATAGACATTTTTAGAACTATCGTTCAAAAGGCATTATGTTGAAAAAATAGGTTTTGTTGTGATCTCACATTGAAACTGTAAAAGTATGTTTTTTATTTTTTCCTTGGAAGCCACAACAGACTTTAATGTGCGCGAGACACAATGGACGACACACGAGGAGTGAGGCCGCGAAAAGGACGAACACAATGGAGCGAAAAAGCTGGAACACTTCAGTAAACCCCACAATTAAGTCCACAGTACAGCTTTTTAGGAAAAAAGTACAAACACGCAACGCATGCACAGCATTTAATTGCCAAAGTCAAAGAACACCAGCTGTGGCGTGAACTCCAGATGAGAAGAAGAAACGATAAAACAAAACAAAAGCCAACACATGCTTAAGTCTGAAGCCAACAACAACAAGAACATCACGGACGAAGAGGACACTCGATATAAAAACCAACTTTGGTCCATTAAAACAAGAGACAGAACGAGTTTACAATCAAAATATCTATTATTTTTTTACAGGTTTAAAACAATAATTACATGGCTATTTACAAATGCACAATTTATGTATAAAATAAGTTAAAAAATTAAGAGCACAGTCTGTACATTACGTATGAACACATTTGAAATCGTTCAGCTGTGAATCTGCTGATGAGGAGTAGCACTTGTGTCGCTCGGCCTGCGTCGGTGTCTCTGTCGGGCCCGTCCCGTAGACCGGGCTCTGAACAGCGAGTCCTGGAGGAGACTAAGAGCTCTGGAGGAAATCAGTCTTTAGTAAGTGCTCTCGTGTTTCGCTGCCACATTCTAAGTGCTTCACATTTCTCTGTTACTCGAACGAGCGGCTGTTTGTCCGTCGTTTAGACTCCGGACCTTCAGATCGGAGTGAGGTCGAAGTCGTCGTTGACCTCCACCAGCGGGATGTAAAACTCTGGGATCTCGAAGATGCTGGTGGACTTGTAGGTGGCCGGGTCCAGCTCCTGCAGTTTGAGCTGCCACTCCAGACGCTGCACTGCGTTGAGAGCGGCCGCCTCGTGCTGCTGCCTCATCAGGAGACACGTCTGACAGGGACAGACACTTTCATTTAGACAAAACAATCCTCCAAACTCTTGGTTACTTCACTCATTTACAGCGATCCACATGAATTGTAATAGAACTGAGATCACTGTCCTGACATAAAAATTGTGATAAAATTTCTACCACATCCCTAACCCTTCTTTCGGTGCAACAACTATAATTTCTTGCAAAAAAATTAAACAACTGACAAATGATAGTGAGATGAAAGAGTGCCTCACCTTGAGTTTATCAAACTTGTCGTCCACGTCCTGTAACCACGACATAAACTGTCGGGCGTTGAATCGATCTCTCACTGACGTCTTTCCATCTTCAGTCTGAATAAACACAAAAACACTCATTACTCCTTTGTTTATAACATAACTGCTTCTATTTTGACATTATGCTTAAATAGAAGAAATACATACACTCACCTGGACGTCCTGGGGCATGTTGTACACTTCAGCGTCCAGTAAAACAGTACAGGCACTGAAAGGCAGCGTCTGATTGGCCAGAGTCCTCGCCGCTCGATAATGGACTCGTAAGACTTCCTGCTCGTTTGAGACAATCAGCTTTTCCTGAAAAAACACAAAAAACCCCAATATAAGATGTCACTTGTCACTAAAGTCAGTCCCATGTTCATTTTCAACTGCAACAAATTCTTAATAAAAAGTAATTAAAGACATCCGCTCACCCTTTCGATGCTGTGTTGAAGCCGTAGTTTCATCCGGACCACCTCTTGTTGTTTGAACATCTCTTTCAGCTGCTCAGGTAACGACGGAGGTGGAGTTATCTGAGACAGAAAATGTTTAAAAATAATTCTTTGAAGGTGTTTATCTGAGTTATATTACGACTGGAGTAAGATTGTCTGGGTTTATACACTTTTCCCTCAGTATTTTTCCATGATTTTTCCATAATGACTTCTCCATGAACAAAAGTGACTTTATTCTGGAGCCATTTGGACCTTATTTATACCGAATAGTCTGCACTTTCTGCTGCAGTGTGATGTTTTATTGTTTGTATCTGTGCCTATTTAAAGGACAAAGAAGAAGCCTTAGGTGCTGTAAGGTAAAGGCAACATTTTTCATGTTTATGTGCGTTGTGATGATTTATTTAAAACAATTTCTGTGTTAATTAAGCGTATTAGGCTAAACATGTGTCTCTTTGTTTATGCACATCCTAATTAAATCTTAATAAACAAAGCAGAGACCGAAAATGTGAAAAATAGGAGTGTGAAGGTGTTTAACTAACTGAGATTATGACTGTGATACTGTGATCAAAATACAATACTTTTCCAAAACCCGATGATTTCTCCAGGTTTTTCTGACCGTATGAACCCTGTACAGAGATCTTTTGTCTGTGTATAAAGTGTGTAAAGAATAAAACACACAAACTCACCGTTGGGATACAGAGCTTGCTCAGTGGGTTCCCGTCCAGGAGGTAGGACCCGTTAAAGGTCACGTATTCGTCGTAATACTGCGGTGGCTGAGGCGTGACGCTGCACAGGACTTTACGCTTCTCCTCGATCTTCTTCCGAATGTGGAGGAACTCGTAGTAAGGGTTGGCCCGCTCCGTCTGATACGGCTCGATCTCCTCCAGCTTCACCGAGTCCACGATGGCGGCCAGAGACTGCTGCCCTCGGTCTTTGTCCTGCGGGGCGCCGGACGACTGCGACATCGACACTTTGGGCATCTTTCTCTTTCGCGGGTGCGGCACGTGGACGTCCACCTCGTCGTCCGCGGAGCGCACCTTGATCTTGGCCCCGGACGAAGAGTCGGACTCGCGGTTTTCGGAGCGAGGGGAGGAGCTGGCCGAGGTGTTGCTGCTCACGTCCGTTTGAGAGAGCGACTGGACGGGACGGTGCTCCTCCGAAGACGAGGACAGATCCGGTTTGTCGTCGGCAGAGTCCACCTCCATTGGCTCCGGGTTGGACTCTGTTCTCGATTCGGTCTCGCTGCTTTGACCCGACTGACCCTCGGCTTCAGATAAACCGGCGCTGCTCGACTCCGAACTCTGCTGTAAACCACTCATCTCTTCAGGCTTAGCTTCAGAGACTAACGTGGGGCTCACACTCTCCTTTTTCTCCAACTGCGCATCGAGAAATCCTGTCGTATCACTGCTTGACCTTGATTTCTGATTATCATTATCGTCCACGTCTATTTCGTCTTGTGTACAGTTTGATTCTGTGCTCGTTTTGCGTAAACCCGGCAGCGTTTCGACCGCAGTCGAAGCGGGAACGTGAGCACTCGTCGAGGGAACGGGACTGGCAACACTATCAGCAAAAAAGCTTTCTGAATTAGTCTCCATGTTTTCTTCCTCCTCTTTGTCAACGCTCTCGTCAAGTTGTTGCTCAGAGGGCAGTTCTGTGTGTTCTACATTTACATCTGGATCTCTGTATTTTTGAATTCGTGGACCCTGAAATGTCAGCTCCTACAGTCGTCGATGGCAGATCTTTAAACTCTGCTTTTATATCTTCAACCAGACACTGGACGTCCGTAACGACAGGAAGTTCAGAGGAGGACGTCTGCTCTGTTACGCCTGTCTGAGGAAGCAGTGGAAGTGTCAGGTTTTTATTTGCAGAGTCTTTATTGAGCGTTGTGGCGTCCCAGAAGAGCTCCCTCTTTGTCCGGGACAGTATCGTCTGGTAAACTCTGATGTTGCTGCTCTGTTTGAGCGTCTCCTTCCGCCGGGACATCTCTAGTACCCAGCTCCTCTGTTGTCAGGCTGATTTTGGGCAGATTTTCAACCGTTTTGACTTCGCTGGATGAGTTGGCGTCCTCGTCCAGAATAGCCCTGAGGTGGGGACTCGTGTCGGCCCGCTGGCTGCTGGGACCGGTTACTCTGCGACGCATCAGGAAGACCGCACTCTTTATCGTGAACGGAGGGCGACCTGGAGGCCTGGATCACCAGAGACGACTGGAGGAAGGCGGGCTGCGAGTCGGAGGCGTCCATGTTCACGTCAGAGTCGTATCGTGTGTTTGGGAGTTAACGTCGTCGCGTGACTGGAGTCTTCGGAGCTGGCCACAGAAATCAGCGACACGGACCTGGACATGAGGCCGCCGCGGTCCCCGTCCGGTCGAGGAGATCTGCTCAGACAGTTCTCCACGACCGACATGACCTTGGCGCCGATGGAGGGTAAACTCTTCCCGTCGAGAGAAACCGTCCTGGGACTTGTTCCCTCCTTCAAGCCTTTATCTCTGCCCTGAACGTCAGATGTATCAGAGCTTTTCGAGCGCACCAGCTCTTTACTTAAACACGACTCAGGTTTTGTTCTGTCTTTAGGTTTGGGCTTCACTGAATCTCCCAGAGGACGCTGTTTGAGCCTCTCTCGTTCCTTCTGTTTGATTTTCTCGAGGTGTTTCCGATGCCACTGCTCGATTTCCTGGTCTTTTAGGCTGAGCATCCGTTCGAAGCTGGTCTGCATCAGGTCGTCGTTCACCAGCCGTTTCTCTTTCGGCTTGGCGTCCCGTGGAGCCGGAGAAGCCTTTAACTTGCCCTTGTCCACGTCAGACTCGTTAGGTTTGGTCTTGTTACTCTTGACCTGCTGGGGGCGCTCTTTATGCCTCTCTTTATCTCGGTCCTTGTGCCTGTCCGAGTCTCTGTCGCGGTCTCTCCTTTCTCGATCTTTCTCTGGAGTCCTCACAACTTCCTCTTTTGATTTTGTTGATATGAGTTTGCCACTTTCCGACAGATAGCTCCTCTTTTCTTCCAGGAGGAGTTTCAGGTTGGAGCTTGAGGACAGAGGGGCATCTTTTGGTTTTTCTCTCCTCTTTTTGTCACAGTCCCTGTCTTTTGAGCGCTCGGATTTGCTGTGATCAGTGGTCTTCTCCTGGAGTTTACTTTTCTTATCAGAGCCGGAGCGATCTTTCTCTCTGTGATCCCCGACACTGTATTCTCTGTCCTGCCTTTCTCTTTCAGACCGTTTTTCTGTCTTATCCTTATTTTTCCTGCTGTCTTCATGCTTTTTCACTGAAGACAAAGATTTCAGTTTCTCATTTTCTTTGTAATTTTTATCCCCCGTTCTTTCTCTGTCTTTCCAGCGATCATCAGCTCTGTCCGAGTGCTCAGTTTTAACCTTTTTCTCTCTGTCGGCGTGTCTTTTCTCCATTTTTTCAGACTCCTTCTCTTTTCCCGGGAGTCTCTTGTCAGTTTTCTCGCGTGAGCCTCTCTCCGACGACTCCAGCTGTTCCTGATCAGCTGCGAACCCGCTCACGGCTCGTTCCTCGGTCTCGTCTTTCAGGCTGTTGCTCTGGAGAGACTCCTCTGAAATCCGCCCCGAGCTGTGGCCGTCCGCTCTCTCGTCACGCTCGCTCGGCTTCTGCTCCTTCACTTTCTCCTCTTTAACTTCTTTTCTCTCCTTTTTCTTGTCTTTTTCTCGTTCATCTCTCGGCCTTTTCTCTTTACTGCCCGCGTGTTTTTCTTTAGAGTTTCTCTCTTCCCTGAAAGACGGAGAATCGGACATCTTCTGAAGCGAATGACTGTCTTCACTTTCCTTTTTTACAGCTTCGTCTGTATCATCGCTTTTGAAAAAATTCTCTTTCCAAAACTCTCGGTCGAACTCCAAATTCCTGTGGCTATCTTTCCTGGCCTCTTTTTGTCTGTGCCGACTGCGCTCTGTTTCATATTCCCTCCTGTGTTTGTCCTTCTCCTTGTGTTTAAGTTTATGCTTCTTTACCACTTTCCCGTCGAGGTCAGTCTTCCTCAAAGCCCCGTCCGAGCTGTCTAAGCTGTTTCCCATCCCTCCGTCCTTGTACGGGCTCGAACGGCCGTCGTCTCCGTCCACACTAGGCTCCTTTTGTTGGTGTTTGCTCTTCTCCTTGTGCTTGCAGCCCTTGGTGCTCGAGCCCTCGGTGCAGTAGTCCGAGTCCGCGTAGTGGTTGTATTTGACACCGTCGACGGGACACGAACCGTCGCCGAGTGAAACACACTTGGCGTTTTCCTGTTTGAGCGGCGTCTGTTTATCCGTCAGGCTGTGGTTCAGTTTGGGAGACTTAATGGACGACAAGTGGAAGAGGTGGACAGACGAGTCGTCTTTGGGGCTGAACGACATCTTGAACGAATCCTCTTCTCGGATTTTCTCTGTGCTTTCGGACACAGTTGCGAGCGACAGTACTAACGTTTTGCTGTTCTCCTTCCCGTCCTCTTGGTTTTCCTTGTTTCGGTTTAGACTTTTACTCTTCCTCTTAACTTTGCCCTTGTCCTTTTGTCGTCCTTTTTCGACCCTTGAGTCAGTATTGTGGCTCTCTGAGTTTGAGCAAGTGGGAGAGTTCCTTTTCTCGGGAAGACTGTCCATCTCGTCACTGGACGAATCCGAGCTGCAGTGAACACGGGACGATTTCTGCTTTTTGGACTTTTCCCCTTTGCCGCTTTGTTTTCCCGCCACGTGATTCCTCTCTTTGTCGTCTTTCTCTCTCTGTCGGAGCTCTCTGCGCAGGATGTGCCGGTCGTTCAGGGCTTTACTCAGGTCCTCCTCCTCTTCCTCGTCTTTAAACTCGTACTCGTCCAGCCCGGCAGAGGAGGATTTAGTTTTCCCGTCCGAGTCCTTTTCAGTGTCAGAGTCGTCCATAATGTCGTCCACACTGGAAGGATTCACCGACGGAGGGTCCTCAGACTCTGCACAGAAGAAAGTTACATTGGCATTATTATCAAAACGGTATATCACAAGCAGTTACAGCAACATTAGAAAGACAAAAAAAACAGCATATCAATAACATTATTAAGCATCTATGGTGTCTCATTTCACTTTTACGTCCCAAACTAAACTAGTAACAGCACATAAACTGATGCAGCACTTTTGTATTCCTCTCTGTGGATAACTTTTTGTCATAAATGAACAGAATATAATCATTGAGTGGAAGGTCTGTTTAGTAATTAGCATTTAGACGCATAAACCAGTTGCCCATTTGTATTTATCCACAGTCTGTTCTTCATTAGAGGCGTTTAATGTCAGACACAAACAACAAACAGGTGCAGTCTGAAAGGGACACAGATTCAAGTCGGGAGCTGTGGTGCCTTCACTGACAGTAGAGCCAGCTGTGATACCTCGATTTTAGTCGACTGTGACATTATCAGATGGTTTGGATGGGTATTAAAGATGCAGTGTATTCAAAAAGGTTTAATATATAATGAAACCAAATGAAAAACCATCAGTCGACACTCAAAATTTAACATTAAAAGCTCCATAAACCCACAGTATATTAAATTACTTCATGTAATGCATTTGTTTGGCTTTCTATAGGACTTATTCACATACAAGAGTGTCCCTTTAGGGCTACTGTAGGTGTTCACAGGTAAGAAGTGAGGTGTGGAACTGTCCCTTTAAACTGTAAATAATAAGATATATCGAATGTGCTGTAAGACACGTTGATCAATAGCACACATCTGTTAATATTTATGAGTTAATGCATGGCTGAAGTGGGCATTTTCAGAATACCTGAAGAGCTTTCATCTTGGTCCGACAGTGGCACCTCTCCCTTCAGCAGCTGCTCCAGCTCCTGAGAGTCTGCCACATCCACCGGGCGCTCTCCGCGCTTGTTGGCCTGGAAAGCATTACCACCGTGGCGCAATAGCAGCTTCACAATCTGAAATAAAAACAACATGGAGTGAGATTTAGGCATTTCCTCTTAACTTATAAAGGACAGAATTAAAATAATCAATCTATACTTTTATTAAGAGTCTCCTTTTTTTGGTTGACCATCTATACTTCATATTTGAGTTTGGAAGATTCAAGAGACAGTGAATGCAATTTATGTTCATGATTTTGAGTAAATTTGACTTTTTACTAAGCGTTTACCCCGTCACTACTTTAAACTTGTCTCCATTGAGTGGATCTGTTATTTTCAATACATGTCTTCTGCACAAATCCAGTTAGAACACAATGTTTACATGTGTTTTAAAAGGTCAAACCAATGCAAACTATTTGATTTCCTCATTTTAATTCCTCTTTTTTCGTTTGCTGTTTTTCTCTCTTCATCCTCATGAAGAGTCTAAGGACAGAGGGTGACATTGGGCAACTCTGTGGTGATATGAGCCAATACAAACACAACTGATAATTCACATTATACAATTTACAAAAGCTAAAAGTCTCTCTCTTACATCTTTGTGGCCGCTGCTGGAAGCATCATGAAGCGGCGTGTCGTCGTCCAGACCCTGGGTGTTCACCTCGGCTCCAGCAGCTATTAGCACCTTGGCTACGTCGTAGTATCCGAGATTACACGCTTCGTGAAGCGGAGTCCAACCTGAAAACAACAACATTTTGTTTAGTTTTAGGTTCAATTTTTATTCATTTTCTTCTTTGTTGAGCTAGTCAAATACAGAGGGCATATAAGGATTCACACACTTTTTACAAGACATTTCTAGGACTTTTTCTTGATAATTCAGAAAAGCCTTTGCTTATAATATCATTTAATTTACAAAAGACCTTGTTTTATTCTGAGTTCATGTGAAGCCATCGCAAACAGCAGCCTCAGAGAGTACAAAATCAAACATTAAAGTCAATTTTTTTAACCAAATGCATGTTTAAACACATTATTTCCAGGATA
>JAWCTZ010001173.1:0-23219 GCA_036850595.1 Rhyacichthys aspro | reverse complement strand
TATTTCTAACTTTAGTGCCCACGGTTTAAGTCCAGCCATGCTAGAATTTGATTTAGTAAAATGAATGTGAAGAGGTGATTATTATATACAGGTGATTATTTGAAGAAACACTGTCTCTCTGTTTGACCAGGAACACACTCTAAAAACAGAAAAAGGGGAAATTCCTTGATGTAAATTAGTGACACTGGGCTCTGTTCAGCTCATACATTTACATAACCCTTAATGCTTTTCAGTGTCTTTAAATAAGTCTTGGCAGTCATTTTTACTCTTTAGTTTTACTTTAAAGCAGCCAATGTTACACTGGAGGCTCTGTCCAAAGGGTAAAGGGCATTATGAACTGACCATGACCAGGAAAAGTAAAGTTGTCTGTTTTAAAACATTCAATAGAGTTAGAACAATGACATCTGTGTGACAAACACAGGAGTAACTACCACATACAGTTAATAATAATAGTAATAAAAACTACAAGTAATATATGTGTTTGAAGCTATTATGAAAATGTACAGTGTATAGTGTATTATATTGAGTTTGTGGGCATTTGTGATTTTATATTAACAAAATATTAAATAAATGTCATTTTTTATAGAGTTAACTTAATATACTGTTGTTTTCCATAAGGATTGAAAGCTGCTACACAGAGCAACGTCCCTCTCTGTAAACAACGCAGAAAATGACCAAATACAGACATCCATTGAATGAATTCATGAAAACCCTCCACATTAAAGCTTTAAGTTGAACTCCTGTGACGCGCTCACCTGACAGCCTCCTTCTCGGTCCGGGAGCTGAGGCCTCTGGACTTGGGCCTGGTTTACCTCCGTACAGCGACAGCATGAGGAAGACCCCGCCCACAGCCAGCGTCCAAAACGTGTGTCGCTCTGTCGGATCTGGGTTTAGGCTGAACAAGACCACGACAACAAAAGACGACACATGATTAAATTATGTTACCCTTTTTTATCTCCTTTTATCCAGAAAAGGTAAAGTTAAGTCTTGTTTCATCAAGCACTGAAGCAGAGTTTAAATAAAGTGTAACTTTTAGCCTAAAATATATATATTCTCTCTTTCATTTTGATATTTTGATGGTTCTTAGACATGAAATCAGTAGAATCATGCTTATCTCACTGACACAATACCCTCAGCCAAGAAACCTTGGACTGGAACTGGTTTTAAGTGGCTTTAAATTGGTTATAGATGGATTTGGTTTGGTTTTTTTGGCTTTAACTTGGACTATAACTGGTTTTAAGAGGCTTTAAACTGGTAATAGATGGATTTAGTTGGGTTTTGTGTACTTTAACTTGGACTGTAACTGGTTTTAAATGGCTTTAAACTGGTTTTAGATGGATTTGGTTTATTTTTTTTGGCTTTAACTTGGACTATAACTGGATTTAAGAGGCTTTAAAGTGGTTATAAATGGATTGGGTTGGGTTTTGTGTACTTTAACTTGGACTGTAGCTGGTTTTAAATGGCTTTAAACTGGTTTTAGATGGATTTGGTTTGGTTTTTTTTGGCTTTAAATTGGACTGTAGCAGGTTTTAAGAGGCTTTAAAGTGGTTATAAATGGATTGGGTTGGGTTTTGTGTGCTTTAACTTGCACTGTAGCTGTCTTAACTTGAAGCAAACTTTAATGGGTGTGTGCCCGGGGAAAACTCACTCGAGACCAGAGATACGGTTTCCCTCTGAGACTTTCCTCCAGACTTCAGACACTCCTCCGGTTTGGTAGATCCCCACCACGATGACGGCCAGCTGCCCCGCGAACATCACCAGGGTCTGAAACACGTCTGTCCAGATCACAGCCTTCAGCCCGCCCTAAAAACACAGACAAGACCCAGAGCATGCTCATTTGGACCATGTGTTTTTCAGGTCCATTACATTTTTATAACATCATTTTGTTTGTTCAGTTTAATTTAACATTTTAATCAATATCCAGGTTGTTCCCAAGACTAGAAAACTTGTGTCTAAATGCTAAGGTTTTCCAGGACGTGTGGGGGCCCTGCTTTTTAACAGCACTGTTTCCTAAAGAAGAATAATGTCCAAGAGTCTTACCATTGTCGTGTACAACGTGCACACCAGTCCAGTGGCCAGCACCGCTCCCCATAACTTGAAACCAGTGACTGAAACAAGAACAAAACACACTGAGCCATAGATATAATGGTCAATCTTTATAGAATTATACATTGAACTCGATTCGTACCAGCATTTAGTGCAAAAGCAGGAGTATACACACAGACTCCCATGTAAACAACCTGTAACACACAAATTTACATCAAAACAATGCACTAGTTAATAAGAGTTTGAGTTTTTGCGACAGGAATAGGCACACTTTAAGTTTAAAAGTAAAAAATGTATGTAATGTTTTATAAAAAAGATGATAATACAGAAACAATCAGTGACACTATTGAAGAGTGGACTGACCGTTTGAAAGATGAACGTCACAGTCCCACAGATTCGTACCGCTTTACTGAAACGAAGTTCAAGATACTGAAAAACAACACAGATGTATGTCATGGAGGAAGCACACAGTTAAAACTAATATATAACTTATATTTTTCATGTCTTGGACCTTATCAGGGCTTTACTTTTGACAATTCAGAACAGCATTTTTGGTTGTGTAATTAACAATAGACCCAGTTTTTTTTTACTCACAAACCTGTCCTTAACAAATAATCACTAACATATTCTGAGTTACTGTTTTAACAACTGATGCCAATTTATTCCTTTCTTCTTTGGTTTAAATCCACTGAAAATTAAAACAGCCTCCGAGGATCAAAACCTAGACATTTGAATAAAAACTCTGAACCAAATGAGCACCAAAGGTTATTTTCTTGATTGGAAAACTTCTCTCTACATTTTCAGGTTTTTCTAGTTTGTGTGGGAGCCCTAAGGGAATCATCATCATCATCATCTTCCCTGTGTGTTACTGGGATTTCTATATCTATAACCTCAGACTGTTGTGTTGTTTGGCTTTTAAATTAATGCCATAATGTGCAAGTTGTTTTTTTTTTATTGATATGTGATCGTCCCAATGTTGCAGGTTAGTTGTCTCAAGAAAAAAGATTGATTGCATTATTTTTCAAATGAAATTATGTCATTAAAACACCATGAAATGTCAACTAGCACAAACATTTAAAGGATTAGATCTGTTGGTTTAATAAAAGTTAAAGAAAAAAGTAGCTGTATTATTACAAAGCTAAGTGTATTATTACAAAGCTAAGTGTTTGGAAAGTTTACTCAAATTTCGTCAGCCACTACTGCCCCGTTTAGAAACTGTTATTAGTGTGAAAAGAAATCTAATGGCTTGAAAATGTTATGATAAAATCTTATAGCTTTACACTGCACCAAAAATATCTGTCTTAAACTTTCAGAAACAAACATTTACTGCCACAATTATCCTATAAAATGTGCCAAAGTGTAGTTTAAGAGGTTAAAGAGAAAGACAGACTTCAGTGCAGCCTTTTCTCTGAGCTTTGTGATGCAAAAGCTAACCATCAGACTTCACTAAGAGACAAACAGGGCACTACACATCATCTTTGTACCTGATAGGCGCTCGAGAGACGCAGTCTGTACAACACAGGAATGAAAACGTGAGCGGGATGAGGAGACCCAGGATGGTAGGCACAGCCGATGAACCAGTACTGAGTCCCGTGGGTGTATATCTCTGCCGGGACGCCTATAATGGCCACGGCAGACTGGAATGACGCAATGAGAGACAGGGAAACTGGAAGACAGCGCATGCTCCGGTCGGCCATGAGGAACTCCTGCGTGGTGCGCTGACGGCCGCCGGACAGAGCGTAGTACAGACCTATGGCCATGGAGGCGGACAGCAGCACCGCGAATATCACATAGTCCACCACCGTGAAGAGCTTCAGGTCGGACGGGTCCATCAGGCCGCAGCTGTTCTCCACCGGTCGCACGATGAGGAAAACGAAGAGTGTATTTGTCCTCACCCATCAGTCAGCAGAGTAACACAGCCTTGAACACAGACACAACAAAAAACACTGTGTAAAAGTGCAACTACATCCAATACATAAAGTTTATGATTAAAACTAAAGAGAAACAGCTCTTAGTACTTATTAATGGAGTATTGTATTAATGGATACCCTCAGTCTTGTCTTGGCTTTTTGCTTGGTATTATCCATAAACGTTTTGGGATTGTAAATGACCACAACTGGTTTATGGCTGTCTGTTTGTATGTATTTTGCTCAGTCTTAGTTTAAATCACTCCAGTTTTATCTCTAACACACAAACCTCAGTCGCCTGAGGCCACACTCATTGACTTTCTCTGAGCTTGTGCTGGACCCAAAATACTGACATTTACTCACATTTGTTTGGTTTCCTGCAGCGTCTGTGCTACCTTTGTGTTTACTTCACCAAAAGACAAACAGCACCAACCAGTGTCAGTGAAGGTCAAAGGAAACAACTATGTTTGGATTTCAACCGTCTCCAAAAAGACTGTCAGCCTTGATCCAAGTTTTAGATTAGAACAGAATGAAATGAACAGCAGTGCTATTTCTTCTTGTTTCAACGGTTTAATGTAACAATACAAGATTAAATTAACTTTTAAGTTGTTGTTCTTGATTATATCATTTCATAACATAAACTTTAATAGAAAAAACAACTTATTATGATATGAGATGTAATAAGAAAATACAAGAATAAATCACAGAATAATACAGCCATCAATCAGATGCAACTAATATTAAATTACACTTTTATTACTTAGGTCTGTTTTGTTCAGTGAATAGAGATTTTATTTGTGAGAATGAGAGTGGCTAAAACTGCGTATCAATCAACAGCACTTGACTTCAAGACGTGGTCATAATAAATATAGCAATGGACAAAGTTAGGAGTCATTGTACATATAGTTGTACTTTGCACCAAGTAGTACAACGTGTGTGAGAGTAATATACAAGTTAATTTACACGTAAACGTTTGTAATATAAGTTTTAACACTGTTTACACTGTCATGTCTCAAATGTAGGTGAATGTGTCAGGCTCACCTTTCCACGCTGCGGTCCTGCGCAGCTCAGTGTGGCCATGGTGCGCTCATGCTGCGCTGCGGAAATTAACGCGTTCATCAACAAGTGGTAAAAAACCCTTTAAATTACAATGTTTTATTTCATATCTAGCGTTTTCATGTCTTCTTGGTCTGAACTACACGTCTAATTGCTCGGAGAACTAAGCTAATCTTCCATGCGATGACATTTATTTTGAATTTTCTTCCGGGGTGCTGCTGCGTCATGACGTAGTAACGTAATGGGCGGAGTTTAGGGAAGTTTGTCACTAGAGCCGCCAAAATCAAAACTTGTGATATTTAACTCAAGAAATATAGTCCTAAAAGCTAATTTAAAACGTCAGAATAAAGAAGAGCATCTGTAAACATGGAGGGAGTATCTTCGAAAGGTAAATATTAATTTTTAAAGCTAGTGTAACCAAATGCTAACGTGTAGAAGTTTGTTTGCTAATTGTTGTGGAAAAGAGTGCAGCGGCTAAACTGAGCTCAGAGAATAAAATGTTAGTAATATTGAAGTTTACTTGATTATCTTTATATCAGCAGGTGTTTTGAACCATTTAACTTTACTGGAGGCACGTGCAAGAAGCCGGAAAACTCAACCAGAGCAGCGGAGTCGAGTGGAGGAGCTAAAGGCTAAAGTGGAGGAGCTAAAGAAGCAGAAGGACAGGCTAAAGGCAGAGATAGAAGTGCATCAGGTAACAAGCATTATCAACTGTCTACCGGTATAAAAAGGGTATATAAATGAAAAAGCTGAGACTTAAGCTTATAACATACTAAGAAATCAGTTTACCTTTTGGGTTTTGACTCAACACAATATAATAACAAAGTAAAGTTCATTTTATAAAGTCTGAAAAAGGAGCATTGAATGCCATGCAGAAATGTAGTCTTTGGACTTTGGGAGAGAAACACCCATTCAGGCAAATCACACTTTACAAGAAATCTGTGGCATCAAACTAGTGCTGCATAATATATTACAAAATGTCATTATTGCAATATTGGCAGCTGCAATATCTGTTTCACAAAGATGCCTTGAACTACAGGCATTTACCTTTTGCATTTCAAAATAATTGGCCAATAAGATTAAGTGTTAAATTAAATTGTTAGACATTATTCAGACCAGTGTGACCAATGGAAGATAGTCTGTAGCCTTTGTTTTATTTATATATTTGAATTAAGCTCTAAAACGTAACTATAATCAAGTGGAAATTCAAGTGGAAAACTCTTTATCAAACCTACACCCTTCTTGCTGCCTGAAAAAGCTTGATTATTAATTGTCTTCCCATTACAGAGTCTCCAAAACCTGAGGAAATCAATGGACAACAACGAAGAAGAAGACAATGAAATGGATGATGACTCTGAAAACTCACAGCTTTTGCGGCTCATGGCGAGACACACGCAGCTGAAAGACCTGCTGCTGGCTCATCACCTCCTCGGTAGCGATTATAACAACGTCTTATTCTTGTATTTATCGTCTTAATATGCTCTAAAGCTCTCTGTTTTTTCCCGTCAGGAGGTTACGACGTCATAAAGACCCACAACGAAGCCCTGTGTTTTTCTCTGGCCACTGCTTACCAAGGGACTTACCTGGACACCTATAACATAGAGATAGACGTGAAGCCAACGCTGCGCATCACACGACACAACATTCCTCCGTTTATCCCTCTGAATAACGTGGCCGAAGAGACCGACATGCAGACAAACATCAGGGCTTTTCTGGACACGCTCAGTCTACATCTCAACGCGTTCGCCGGCCGCAGGCAGCAGCTAAAGCTCGTGAAGGTGACAAAGACTTAGATAGTCACAGTTTATCAGTGTCAGTTGGTTATAAGTCCTTGTTTTTTTACAGGAAAGGCATAAGTCTGTGGAGGTTTTGGAGAGTAATGCCCTGTGTTCACTGCTGGTGCTGATGATGACTGTTCCCAAAGAGAAGACGTCTCTGCTCTGTTCTCTGGATTACTCCGACCACACCAGATGTCTCCCCACTCGAGTCAAATTCCAGTGTGAAGGTAATTACTCTTTAAAAGGGGTAAAAAAAAACAAAACATGACAGATTCTTCTCTTTCCTTATGAATCAATCACCGCAGTGCTGTATAAAAGGCTTTTTGAGCTGAAGCATATGTTAAAAAAGTAGAAATATACTAGAGGACAGTAGTTAAATGACACAAAGTTACACCATGATGTAGTGTAGCGTTAGTTCAAAACACAAGGAAAGACCCACCCTTATTATTTAGATCTATTTAAGTGTAGAAATAGATTATGTGAAGGTATTTGAATTCTCAATTGTCTTCTTTATTATGTTTGCACAGAATACACAACAAAACATGCATTATAAAAATGCTAATAATAGGTTTTTGAGCATTTTAGGGAAAATTCACAATTAAAATAGTAATAATATTGAACAGTGAGGTATCAGTCTTTAAAAAATAAAATATGGTAATAACATTTTATATGAAAGTCCCAAGAAATCATAATGGGAACATCTAACGTACACAAAAATTATCGAATGTTTTTCTACACCTAAAAAGAGGTATTTGAATTAAAGAAGTCACACAGTGTGCTGCAAGTAAATGACACTCTTTCTATTGTGTCCCTAAAGTATAAAAAATAAAGACATTTGACTGTTTTTCAGACAAGGACCTTTCAGACTCTGCTCAGTGGAAGAAAAACAGCAGCCTGCTCATGGAGACTCCTGTTCACGAGGCTTTACAAATAATGAGGAAGACGGGACAAATCATCTGAGGGATTTTACAAAAGCAACTGTACAAAATATAAGCACTGTTTTGAATCTGAACACTTTGTACATAGTTATTGTTTCATTTGAGGTATTGGTTTAAACAGAGACAGAAACAAGACCAGTGCATAATCTATGAAAAGACAGTCCATTTTTTTGATCTTGTTTGGACTTGACTTTGATTTTAGAACTGGCATCGATCTGAATGCATCATAAATTGGTCTTGGTCTTGTTTTGGTCTCACCCTGCCTTGTTCTTTATCTTGTCTTAGTCTCAAACCTTAAATATCTTGTCTTGGTCCTGAAAGAGGTCATTTAAAATCCAGAGTCCTCTATTAAACTGTATATACACTCTATACTCCAAGAAATAGTCCGAAATTTCTGCTGAAATCCAGATACAAACCCTGCATTTTTAAATTCAGGGTCCATTGTAAATGATAAAGATATTAATGAGAAAGTGCTGTCCTGAATTGTGAAGAAAATGTCTTTTAATTGTGAAAAATATCACAAGAACAAGTCCAGTTTTTCTAAGGCGGTTGCTCTGATGAATCCGCTTTACTTTTCTTTGAGTTTTTCGATGAACTCCTGCACCTTCTTCTGTAAAGCCTCTCTCTGTAACCGTCTCATCTTCTCCAGCTCCTCTCTGGCTCTCTGCTGCCTCCTGACCTTCTCCTTTTCAGAAATGGAGTCAATCGTCGCAATGTTCTTCATCTGCATCAGAGAAACGCCGCTCTGGACGTTCCCCCTGTGTCTCTGTGGACTCAGCGGAGGAGCAGAGACGGACCTGTTCCATCTTTCTCCGGTGTGTTGTCTGCTCCCGTGAGCCGTCTGGACACCTCTGAAGTTACTGTATTCGTCGATTTCCTTCATAGCGATGTCCACGATGGCTTTGGGCTCGCAGACTTTGACCGTCACCACTTTTCTCTGCTCCTTTCTCAAATAGTCTTTCCTTTGCTCCAGCATCTTGTACGAAAACCTGAACTGTTTGTCGATAAATTGTAGTTTTTGCTGCCGATCTCTGTCCGCCTTTTGGTTAAGCACCCGCAGCTCTCTCTCAAGTGCGCTCTTCGGCCTTTTGTAGTGTATTTCCATCTTTAATTCCAGGTAAAAGTCCCGATATCGGATGTGTTTTGTCCTGTTTTTGTCAGTTTCTCACCTGAGTTAATCCGTTCTGTGGCTGTAACACAAGAGCCCATTGTATTTGGACTAAAGTAAAGTGATTGTTGGTAACTATGTGCTGCTGCTGACACATAACACACAAGTGTAAGATTTCAAAATGTCACGAGCTCGAATAATTACACTAAACAAAGGCTTAACTTGTGCAGAAAGTAATTTTGAACAATTGTCATTTATTGGGTCAACGACAGCAGACGATATGATGGTTTTTAAAGCGAGAACTGACTTGATTTATCGACACAAGGGCTTTTCTTTTATCATAATATCAACAAATCTTAAATCATTGGCTTAATCCTAGTCTAGTTTTCATTTAGCCCCAGTTTTAAACAGTGGAACGGTTACATACATGTTTTTCTAATATCACAACTTAGTGTTTTTGTAGCATCACATTTAAATCAAGCAATAATGTACAAGAAAATCAACAAATCTAACCTACTGAGCTAACAAACATCCATCAGAAGAGTCAAATACTCCTCTGTATTTGCTGCTAGTTTCAACTTTCTTCACTGAACCTTGTGAACATGTCACACAAAGACTACATCTGAAGCGAAAACACTGAAATGTATGTGTTTGTGAGAGTTTTCTGGGTTTTATTTTCTGCTGTGCCGTAAAATAATCTGTTTCCAGTCTCTTGTATTCAGCTGTGCAGTCCTAAGGATATATAATGCAGCCTTTTAATGAAAAATATAATTAAATAAACACTATGTAACTTTTTTTTCCTGAAATATGGATCCTGAAACAAGAAGATGAACCTTTCTTTTAATCTTTGTTTGTGATTTGACAGATACTCAACTGTAACTGAGCTGCAGACCTACCACTTCATAAGAACTCACCTTCAACTTTCATTTACATTACAGCTAGGACATTTATTGGATAATTATGAAAAGGTAACTCTTGCATGTGAGTTTTGCAACAGTATTTGTCTCCTTTAGTCTTTTAGTTGCTATATTGCTCTGTACAGCTCTCACAGTTCACAGAAAAAAAGAAAAATACAGCAAAACTATACGAGGTAATAGAGTTAAACCCACAGTAAACTGGATTTTATTTACCCACTAATGAGCATTACAGGATGGGACATCTTATAATATTTATAAAACATGCTCCACTTATAGTTAAGGATATTCAGGATGTTTTCTATGAGAATTTATTCTGCAATTATGGCTGTTTTTTATTTATTTTGTTTTTGTTTTGAGCAAGTGAAAAAAAATACATGAATAAATGAGCATGTATCCAACAATATAAACATTTTCTTGTATATTTTTATTTTAAATATACATGCTTTTATTGTGATAACTGCATCAAACAGATTCCATTAAAGTCTTCTGTGTAATTTTTAGACAAACTGAGGTCTAAAACTTGTGCAATTTAACAAAGTTGTGAGAAAATGAAAGCGAATAATGACAAAAAGCTGAAATATTTGAAATACAATCAAGTTTACGTATGATTTTAGACAAACCCAGGTCCAAAACTCATGCAATTTCATCCTCTGACTTTAGAAAATAACATGATTGTGTAGATAAATCAATACTAAACACTGTCCACACATAAAAGCATCATTTGATCCTGGTTTTAGTTGGACTAGTGCTATCCATTTACATTCATACATGATAGTGTTGCAGAGTAATCTTCACTGTCTCTTTAATAAATCCCTGCCTCTGTCTCTGAGCCCCTGCCCCTTCTCAAAATTTAATCCCTCCCGCGTAAACACAACTTCACATGTGTCAAAGGGAAAAACTCTAACTTCTCCAAAAACCATGCATTCGTCTGAAAACCGGACACCTGCTCACATCCAGACTCGGTAAGTGCGTTTATTAGATTAATTTAACACTCAATTAAAATGTAAAAAGTCATTAAAATGTGCCTTTAACACTTCTCTTTGTTATTGTGAGTCATAAATACAAGAAAAAACACGTTGCACCCACGAAAACGATTATATCTTGCACTTATTAAATGTTTTACAGGTTTATTCTTGTGTTGCGTAAATCACGTGACTCAGGAACATTGCGTAACGATAAAGTAACGTAACCCTGGATTCCTCTGTCACCACCATTAACCTCTTTATATTAGTCCCTTTTTACTCAACACTGGGTCTGCTTCTGTTTTTATTGTCTCTTTTTCACTTTTTTATTCAGTTTTTCCCAGTTGCTCTTCTTTAAACCAGTTTTGTTTTAACTCATCACAACAGCGCCCCCTGCAGGACGCATGGGGAAGTGTGAAAATGCACTAGTAAAGAGTGAGGTTCATTATTGTAATAAAAAAGGCTAAATTAGGAGTTGGGTTGGATCTCTTTGTAAAAAATACAGCCATCATAAATAAAAATGTGAGTCACAGATAAGAATTTTATTGATTATCGCAAAATTTCAGATACTTTTACACTTTATTTGTCTTTATTTTGTGTGTCGTGGTTAGACTCGGACGCCAAGACCAAACTATTTAATTTTATTTTATTTTATTCAGACTTTTTAATGTATTTTAATTGGTTTTATTCATTGTTCTTCTTATTATTGTGGCTGTATTTGGTCAAAATTGTATTGTTGCCTTGTCTTTGTTGTTTCTGTACGAGCAACGCTGTAGCCCAAGACAATCTATCAATCATCTATCTATATTTATATCTATATCTATAACAACACCAAACAACACCACAAATGGCATGTTTGTCTGTTCTGGAGATTAAATGAAAACCTTAATCATTTTTTAGATAAATAAACTGTAAATAAAAACTCCTCCTTCACCAAACACTAACCTCCACGAGTCTGGACTTTCTAAGACCGGACCACAGTGTATTGTGCACTGGTCCTGGTCTTGACTGGATTTTGACCAGGTCTCGTCCTGACATTGACTCAGTCTCAATAAGTCTTGGTCTTGATTCTCTCCGGTCTTTACTACAGCACTAAATGATACTCAGAGATTATTATTTTTCATTTGAGTCGTGATATATTTAGATGAACTTACCTTTACAATTAATGACCAATTATTTAGTTTATTGCATTCATTATTCACCTAAAAGCTTTGTTTTGTTGAAATATGTGTCATTATAAAAGATAATAATAATCCTGACAAGATTTATGTGGATTAGACGTGATGTAGATCTGTTAAGACTGAGTGGATAAAGGAGCAACAGAGATGTGTAATGTTTTATTTATTTATTGTTTCATGTACTTTTTATTTCATACATTTGAAAGCTGAAAGTAAATGTTACTTTTGAGTAGGTGCTCTGTCTCTTTAAATAACAAACACTCCTATAGATTAAGGCTCTGTTAACATAGATTTATGAAGAACAATCACTTTATTCTGTTAAATAATGACTTGCCAGAGATTGAAGTGAATTGACTGGTTTTGATTTGTTTATTTCTCATTTTAAAAAGGCTCTGTTGAATCAAATGCATCACTTTCTAAAGACTGGGAGACTTCTAGTGAGAAAGACCTACCAGACTGTAAGACCTCACACAGTATAAGCACATGTGGCTGTTTTTAACCTAAATTCTAAACTAATTTTTATCTCTTTTAGTCTTGTGATAAGTGCTGCTCCAGTTTTGTGAAGATGATGCGTGCCGTGTGCGTCCAAGAACCGGGAGGACCAGAGAAACTACAGCTTGGGACCGTTCCCAGACCTCAGCCGAAAGACGGAGAAGTCCTGATTAAAGTCCACGCGACGGCCCTCAACAGAGCCGACCTCCTGCAGGTAAAACACATCCTCGTTTACTTTACTTTTCAAAATCAACATTGCATCACATTGTCTTCTGTTTGGTGGACAGAGACGGGGGCTGTACCCTCCTCCTCCAGGTGAGAGTGAGATCCTGGGTTTAGAGGCGTCCGGGACAGTGGACAGTGTCGGTCCCGGAACGAGGCGCGCGTTTAAACCTGGAGACCGTGTGATGGCGCTGCTGTGCGGAGGAGGATACGCCGAGTACGTGTCTGTCCCCGAGGAGCTGCTGATGCCTGTTCCTCCTCAGCTGTCGTTCAGTGAAGCTGCAGCCGTCCCAGAAGCGTGGCTCACGGCTTTTCAACTGCTGGACTTTATAGGTTTGGAAGATAAAGTAGAAAAGATACGCTTTGTACCACGATGGAGACATTCTAAACACGAAAGACTGTCTGTGGAGTCTGAATGTGGGATCAGGTCGTTGCACTGACTTGAACGTGTTTTACAAATATTGTGAAATTGATAATGAAGGAGTTACACTAGAATTAAATCAGAAGGAACTTGCTCCTGTCAGGACGACCACATCATTTAAAAATCCTGCACGAGACACACTCTGTAAATGCACAAAATTAGTTTAAGAAGCACCTATTAGTCTCTAAAGATGAGTGTGTAGTTTTTTAAGTTCACAAATTATCATTAGAGTAAAGTTTTATTTTTTGAGATTCTATATTTCAAATTCATATCTCAAGTCTGAATATACTTTTACTGCATGACCTCTTTATATATTTTCCAACACTATTTTTGCTCTATTTGTGAATTGTGGGATGAATAAAGTCAGTATTGATATTTACTGTCCTCCACAATTATTTTTATTTTTAATGCAGTTGTAAAATTACCCAAAGGTCTGTGTGTTCTGACTTTTTTAATATTCTTAATCATGTGCAATATTGTACAACAGCTTGTACACTACACTGCTGAATTGTACAGTTTTATTCTAAAATGGCTCTTTTACAGCCTCTGTGTAAAGTGTCTATGTTGGAGTTAAATACAGCTCCATTATCTGCTATACTGACAGAGTTAGCATTAGTATACAAGTATTTTTCACTGTTTACTAAGTGGTGCATTCGCGCTCTGACTTCTGTGTTTATTGTGTGTGTTCAGCTCAAGTGAAGAAGGATGAGGTGGTTCTGGTTCACGCTGGAGCCAGTGGTGTTGGATCAGCTGCCGTTCAGCTCGTCCGTCTGTTCGGAGCCGTTCCTGTCGTCACTGCAGGGAGCTCAGAGAAACTGAAGATGGCCGAGGGACTGGGAGCAGCCGCTGGGTTCAACTACAAACAGGAAAGCTTTGCCCAAGGAGTCCATGACTTCACAGCAGGTCAAATAAATACAAACAAGTCTTGAAAAACAGAAGAGAACACACTTTCCACACAGAATCGTTGTGAGATGTGTGTCATGTTTAAATAACCTATTCTCCGGTCATGTCACAGGTAAAGGAGCGGACGTCATACTCGACTGCATCGGTGGCTCTAACTGGGAACAAAACGTCACCAGTTTAGCCACAGACGGTCGGTGGGTGTTGTACGGGACGATGGGAGGCAGGACGGTCCAGGGAGATCTGCTCGGAAAACTTCTCTCCAAACGAGGACGGTTACTGTGCAGCCTGCTCCGCTCTCGCAGCCTTCAGGTCAGACTCAAACCTCACACAAATGCAACAAGTCGGGGACTGGACACTGATGGCTCCTGTATTTCCTTCCAGTATAAGGCCGATTTGGTGAAGGCGTTCTCTTCGCGAGCGTTGCCACGTTTCTCCGAGCGGCCTCTGGCTCTGAAGCCGGTGATGGACAGCACCTTCAGCCTGGAGGACATCGCAGAGGCTCATCGACACATGGAGGCAAACAGAAACATGGGAAAGATTGTGATTCATGTGATTCCTCAAAATCAACAATGACACTTTCAGTCAGTTCTCAAAGCCTGAGAAAAGCCATTATTATGTGTATTATATTGTATGCACGCTCTCACATCACACAAGTGTCACTAGCATCATAAAAAAGCCAGAATAACACAATAAATGTCGCTTGAGAACTTAAAAACATGTCATCGTCAGTGTCATTGGTAGCTCTGAAGGAACTCTAACCAAGCGCAGGTTTAGAGTCATTTATTTGATCCTTTTATTGTGTTATCTTTTTCTTTGTGTTTCATAGATCTACTAAGATTGCATTGAAACATAGTAGAAAGTAAGAAACATCTACAACATTTTACTACAAAACAAAGTCTAAACCAAGTCTAAAACAGGATTAAACAACAACAAAGTGTAAATCAGAATTAAACCAGGACTAAACTAGACCTAAATCAGTGCTAAAATGTCTAGATTAGTCTAAAGAGAGCAGAAGAAGAGCCTCCAGAGCCCGACTGCAGCACGGACACGGCTTTCTCTGGAAACCTGGGAAAGAAACTGGAGAAAACAAAGGATTTATTGCTTTGTAGGATTTTAACAACTATGAATATCAGTAAAATTACAATAATGGTGTTACTTATTTTTGGAAAAGATGTAGTATTTAATAAACACATTTAAACCTTTCAACATTTGATGTTCCTGCATAAGTTTTACAAAAATACCATGTAATGTTTCTGGTTTTATTATGCAACTTCTTAGTATTACTTATATGCTAATTACAGTAATGTCAAAGTTAACACTAATGTGAATGTCTGAATATGTATGAAAAGACACAAATATATTTTTTTCATGCTAATTATGTGAATACAAGCACATTTAGGCAGCACCACGAAGCAGTCAGATGAAACAAATGATCAAGTTAAAAACAGACATTTCCATCTTGCTGTTGTTTCCAGCATTAGTACTTTTGTTTCATTAATTAAACAGTCTCAGTTACACAATACATACCAATGAAAAATATTAACCGTATATTTCTAAATGAAGTAGCCACTGAGATGCTTAAACATGGAGTATTTGATTTTATATGCATTAAATCACTTAACAGCATATTGTAATAGGGGTCATCTGTGAAGAAAACAAGACCTTAAGACATCCGCTAGGCTTTATTATGAAGGATTTAAATATAAGAGAATTTTAGGTCCTGGAAAGGAGGCCCATTGGTGGACACAGCTTGTCAATAAGGAAGTAACAGCTGAAACAGAGAAAAGGTTTATTCACAGCTGAATATGTCCTTTTAAACAGTGAAAGAAAAGAAAAAAGACATAAACTGTGCACAATGATGACCTTCTGTAACAAATAAAACTGAGAAATATGTCTGATTTTATCAAGATTGTTCATTTTCATCTGTAGTCCCAGACAGGGAACAGAAAATAAACACTGGTGACAGTTAATACACAGTAAAACACAAATGCAAGTTTTATTTTGGAGCTGTTTTAATGCTACATGTGACTGCACTTTGTTGTTGCACCAAGAAAAAATAAATACAATTGTTTCTAAATGAAGTATTAATAATTATCAAGATGTAAAATGTTAATAGAGACATTATTTTTTAAATGTATTGTTATTGTTTATATTTAATTTATTGCAGCAGAGTGTGTCTGGTCTGGGTTCCATCGCAGCCATGACGACGGATGAAGTCACACAACACCTTATAAATCCAATTCTACAGCAAGAAGTTCTCAGTTCGTATCTGACTTTCGAAGGGAAAGCACACATCTGAACGCTCAGAGAAACTTTACTCACCAGAAGATCACCAGTCGATTTTTACAAAAGGCACAGCGCTATTCCATCACAAAAATGGCAACTGCTAATGGAGACGTGGAGTACAGAAATGATATCACTCAGGTTTATGAGTTAGCGGCAAAGCTCAAGCTAAATCTTAGCTTTACTGAAGTGACGGCGGAAGGCCCGGCCCACTTGATGACCTTCACTTACCAGATTCAAGTGGGTCGGTCGACCGCATACGGACAAGCCTCGTCCAAAAAGGAGGCTAAGGCCCGCGCAGCATCAGCTGTACTGGGCCGTCTGAAGAGCTTGCCTCTTCCAGGACGCCTCCAACCAGCTCCAGGCCTCGGTAACACCACCAACTCAGAGCCAAACGGACAGGAGCCCCTCCAGGTTTGCTCTCCAGACAGGAACCCCATCAGCTGCCTGTCTCAGCTGGTACAGGCCAGAAGGTTCCGGTACCCAGAGTACTGTCTTGTAGACTCCAGGAGGCTGCCCTGGGGGTGGATGTTCTTCGTGAAGGTGACAGTAGGGCACCTCAGCGCAGAAGGGTCAGGACCCACAAAAAAGGCAGCAAAGACAAACGCAGCTGCCAAAATGCTGTTGCTGTTGGGGTGTAATGTTCCCCATTATAACCCCCTCCTCACTGAGCAGCACATCCCACCACCTCAGGTACATGACCTTCATATTCAATCATTTATTGAATAAATTCAATATCTATATGGTAGTTTGTTTTGTGTGTATTATTCTGTATTTCTTGCTAATAGATGTAAAAGGGGCTTGTTGGATACACTGATATTTAAGGAGTTTATTTGACACTTTGTTCTAAAAATAAACTTTGTCTTGATTGAATTCAGGTGGAAGATGATGTCCAGGTGGACCTGAAGCTGATCCCTCCAGAGGTCCTGCCTATGCTCATTGAGATGGGAGTGATTGAGTCTCCAAATGCCACCAGTGACCCTGAAACCACCAGTCAGTCAGACTGTGCTAGTGGCTCAGAAACATCAGCTCAAAGTGAGACCACTACTGCCCCAGACACTCCAGAGACCACCAGGTTTGATTTGAACATATTTGCATTTTCTCACTTTACTTGCTTTTCCAACTTTTAATGTTGTTTTCATCTAAAAGGAGCTAAATAACTAAAACTTAATGACTTAATTACAGACAAAGAGAGACCAAAAAGACAGACACAGAAACTGGAGCAGAACACACCACGAGGAAGATGAAGAAGAAGATGAAGAAGAGGAGAAAGAAGAAGGAGTAGAAGAAGAAGGAGGAGGAGGAGGAGGAGGAGGAGGAGAAGAAGAAGAAGAAGAAGGAGGAGGAGAAGGAGGAGGAGGAGGAGGAGGAGAAGAAGAAAAGGAGGAGGAGGAGTAGGAGGAGAAGAAAAGGAGGAGGAGGAGAAAAGGAGGAGGAGGAGAAGAAGAAGATGAAGAAGAGGAGAAATAAGAAGGAGTAGAAGAAGAAGGAGGAGGAGGAGGAGGAGGAGGAGAAAAGGAGGAGGAGGAGGAGGAGGAGGAGATGAAGAAAAGGAGGAGGAGGAAGAGGAGGAGGAGGAGAAGAAAAGGAGGAGGAGGAGGAGGAGGAGGAGGAGGAGGAGAGGAAGAAAAGGAGGAGGAGGAAGAGGAGGAGGAGGAGAAGAAAAGGAGGAGGAGGAGGAGGAGGAGGAGAAGAAAAGGAGGAGGAGGAGAAGAAGAAGATGGAGGAGGAGGAGGAGGAGAAGAAGAAAAGGAGGAGGAGGAGGAGGAGAAGAAAAGGAGGAGGAGGAGGAGGAGAAGTAGTAGAAGAAGATGGAGGAGGAGGAGGAGAAGAAGAAGAAGAAGAAGGAGGAGGAGGAAGAGGAGGAGGAGGAGGAGAAGAAAAGGAGGAGGAGAAGAAAAGGAGGAGGAGAAGAAGAAGTAGTAGAAGAAGAAGAAGATGGAGGTGGAGGAGGAGAAGAAGAAGAAAAGAAGAAAAGGAAGAGGAAGAAGAAATTTGAACAATTCGTTTAATTCATTTTAGATTTTTTTATTATTTTTTATGTTGGTTATTCATCTTAAAGAAAACAGGTTGATGTTTCCTCTAATTCATTTTAGACGAAACATCAACCTGTTTTCTTTAAGATAAATAACCAAAATAAAAAATAATAAAAAAATCTAAATCTAATCTATCTCGTGTGACCATCATTAACGTGCTGTAAATTTAAACTGATGTGAGGTGTTTGCGATGAGTCAAGAACTGAATAAATATTTGTGACAATAACAAATTCAGGTAGTTTGTGTATCTTGTGTATTTTACTTTAACTTTCAAGGTTTATACATTTTCTGAAGTTCTTTCTACGGAAACTGACTATATTAACATAATCCAAGTGACTGCAATAGAGCGCAGATATTTGCTGAAGTTGGAGCTAAAAGTCAACTCTAAAATACAGTTTGATGTAATATTAGTATTTTGAGGAGGACAAATTGATCCTGTTTGACTTTATTCATAAAAGAAAAGCAGGAGAGACCCTCTGCTGCTGTTGGTGTGAGTGGAGTCTGAGACAGGGACAAAAAAAGAAAGAAAAATCAAATGAGGTAGTGCCATAAAAAACAATACCATATGTGTATCTTTCTTGTGCTTGAGTTGTTCTTTATTCTCTGGTGAAACGATAATACTATTTTTAAATGAAGAAGCTACTCCTTGAACACTTTCTTTGAGATGATTGAAAAGATTCACTTTGCTGAATATCACCTTGAGATGTCAAATAGTACAACTCCCATTCACTCACAGCTTGAGACATTTAAGAGCCTGTTATAAAGCGGCTTCTTAATCCTAAGTGACACACAAAGAGGGATTTCTATTAGACCTAGATCTATGAAAACAAGTCTAGACGGGTCTGCCTTTCTCACCTGTAACACAAACACACATTATTAAGAAAGAAAAGAGCAACAGTGAGGCTCAGAAGACCATTTAATGCATGGTTTGTGCTATTTTCAGACTGAATATTGCTTATTTTTGCTGTTACAAACACTTTGATACCAACATTGTCTGAGCACTTGAATTGCAGAGAGAACGGAGGCATAAATGTAAGACAGAGAATAATAATGAGCTTATGAGGGAATAAAGGTGACAATATATTTGTTCCCTGAATGCACCTATGAGCAAAATACACATTCATGAATGGTTCAGGTGTTCTTCTTACACTGTGCTTTATTTTACTGTTGATTATATTAACACAGTTTGTCAGTGCCTTGAGTCATTTTTGTACAAATAGCAGTCAGTAGTGGTTTATTGTTACTATACCAGACTAGACTAGACTGGACTAGACTGGACTAGACTAGACTAGACTAGACCAGACTAGACTAGACCAGACTGTGCTGTATTAGTCTAGTCCAGACAAACAGAGAACAACTAGAACACTGAAACAATACTAGATTAAAATTAGACAAAAACTTGGCTGAATATTTAAATAAGGTTAAGCCTTTTTTAATTTGTGAATTAAGAGTGCTGCACAGTCAATTTTGCAAAATTAAACACTTAAAGAGTCAAATTTGACTCTATTTCCGAGGATATATGGTCCGTATCTATATAGAGTCAAATCTACTCTCTCTTCAGTGTTAAAATTATAGAGTAAAATTAACACACTGATTACACCGAGTAGTGTTGATCACATTTGACACTGGAGGTTTGTAACTCCATGAAGTGTAAAAACTACTAAAGTAAATGATTTACTCTTATGTGGTGCTATAATAACTCTACACTTTTACTCTACACTAATGTGTGTTAACACTGTACAGAGTCATTTATAGAGTTAAAATGACCCTACAAGGAGTTAATATAAAAAAATAAATACTCTAATTAGTGTAAACTTTACTCTGCTTGTAGTGTAAAATAACATTCATTTCTGCATTCAAAAATACAAATGACAAGTGAGAACGATCACATCTGATTTATTGTCCCCATAAGTCAATCCATTCTGAAACATTACAGTTTACACTGCTGGCATAAAATGACAATATGGGACAACATACACAGAGGAATCTGATGTGCCATACTTTCTTTGAACATCAAATGGTTTGTAATAACACAACTCATTCATTGTCAACACTTTTAAAACTTTACATGGATGAAGCCTGACCTTAAAAGCATAGTAATGGTGATCAAAGTGCACAGTTTCCATCAGTTTTCCACAAAAAACAACAGTCTCATCTACCACAACAATGGCTTTGATTTTACAAAACACAGGCATTCCTGACGATACCTCACTGCAAACAACAAAGTCATGGAGGTACTCCACACCTCGACATTTCATCCACTTTGCAGAAAATACATTTGTTGACAATTCACGTCCAAATTTGGAAGAAACGTCTGGAGCGTCTCTGATCTGAGTGTGATGATCTTCCCTGGACCTACAGTCAACCTTTCCTTGTTGAAAGACTCCATACACAAGGCCATACAACTTTGGTGCTTTCTGGCTAAAGTCCCTCCCCACACACACGTTTATATACACGAGTAAGCATTAAATGCAGTAAAATCTGCAAAAACAAAGCTTTTTTGTACCCAATTTAATGAGTAAAATCTCCGTGAATAGAAACTAAACTTGTTTTCTGGTCCTCCTTCTTCTGGATAAATAGTTGTTTGGGTCCTGCACACGTCTTTATTAATTGCTTTTATTGCGCTATCTCGTATTTCTCGCGCATGCTCTTTCGAGCTGCTCGGGGCTCCGCAGCGGATCTGAAACGCATCCAGTCGCTCGGGTGTGCGACGTCGGACGGAGGCGTTCCGCAGCGGAGCCGCACCGCAGGCAGTGGAAGCCCGGGTAAAACACAGTACACACACCGGTTCCTCGTGTCCCACCGTAGTCACTGTGAAGCCAAGCCCTAAATACGCTTCGTCATACTTCCTCGTCTTAGCTTTGGGGTGACTTTTGTCTGATTTTCAACGTCTCTCTCTTCTTTTTATCCCAGTCAAATTTCCATGGTGTCGCTACCGACTTCACTGCACTTCATATCTGTTGCTCTGTGCTGTGTGTGCGCATGCTCCGTGCAAGGAAACCCTACACCATAGAGCGCACACTCTGACAATGAGATCGCCACTGCCACCTACTGTAGTGGATTTGTAATTACACTTTATTCTAGTACGGCAAAAAAAAGCATGTTCCCCGGGGTCACACGCGCCCCCCCGGCATCACCGCGACCCCCAGGGGATTACAAGCTCTTCCCTTGGCCTAAAGCATTTCAGTAATTCACTAAGGATCATAGCTGGAGACAGGTTCAGAGCTTACTTTGTTTTATAGCTACCTGTTTATAGCTCCTCCCATTTTTCCCCATTCAGTTCCTTGGTTCAAAGTTCAAAATCTCCAAATTTTCTGCAAAAATTGGCCTTACAGCAAATGTTTCATGTAAAGGTCAAACTTAAATGCAACAAGTAAGAAACTAGTTAATGTAAAGGTGCTGTATTCTCCTCCCACTGGCACCTGTCTTACCTGGCCCTCTGCCAAACAGGTGAGTAAAAAAAAAAGACAGCAGCTCCTTGTGACTAACTAGTTTCTGCGCTTCCTTCCTGCTTTGAATGATTTCACTTTGGATTGCCGCAGTCTCCTGAGGTTAGAGTTAATTCTTTAACAGTAAATCACTCTGTAACTGCGATAGGGACACTTATTACAGCTCATTTTAATATTAATTATCCTTTACATGTTTCCTTGAGATACAGCTGTCAGTGTGGAGTCAGGAAATGCCTTTGAAGCAAGTGCAAAAGTAAGTGATCTGCCACCATTACATAAGTTGTTTCCAGGCTGGTAGAGTTGTGTTTCTGTGAGAATATTCTGAAATAATAAGAAGAAATTTGATTATGAGAACTGGAAAATATGAGCTGAGCAGAACAAATCTTGTAAAATGAGGAAGTATATATGAGAGTTTCAGATTAAAGTGACTCTGAGGGTTAGGGGTTAGAGGTCACAGTGAGAGCCTTCCTGTTTTTTATGTTTGACTGCTGCTTCTTTCAGTGCATTTCTCTGAAACAGAAACAGAGATTCTTGTTGAATAAACAGCAGCCATGTTTGAGTCTGAGACAGTTCAACGAGCTCAACTGGAATAAGATCATTCTCAGAACACACTTGGCATAACAACAAAGTTTACTCTAAACAAAAACAAGAAATACCCATTTCACAAACCTGTCAAAACCAGGACTAAACCAGGACTATACTAGGACTAAAGTATAAGAGTAGACCAGTCAATAGTAGGACTAAAACAAGACTTAACTGGGGTAAAACTAGGACTTAACCAGGACTTTACTTGTCTTAACGTATAAACTAAGAATAAACTGAAACCTAAACTAGTTCCTAACAGGGAGTCTAAACCAGAACTAAACTAAGACTAAACCTAGTCTAACAAAAACTGACCAAGTCTTAACCAGATCTATAAATCCAGATTAAACTGAGCAGAGTCTCAAATAGGATCAAACCTGGTCTAAACCAGGAGTAAACTGGGACCAAACCAAAAGAAACTCTAACAAAAATAAATCAAACCAGGACTAAACCAGGGATAAACCAAGTCTAACAAAAACTACTCCAAGTCAAAACCAGGACCATAAATCTTGACTAAACCAGGATTATGCTAACTTCAAACATGACTAAACCTGAACTCAACTAAGGCTGCCAGAGCCAACCAGTGTACCTAAGCGTACACATGGTTAGCTCTGGTCTAGCCTAAAATCTAAAGTGTGTGAAGTAAACATCTGATCGTGTGTTTTAAGGATGATCCTGTGATTTGAAGTGAACATGGATGAGCACAGAGCGGAGGCAGCCCCCGACAGGTGAGACCTCCACCTGTTCACACCTGGTCTACCCTGAATCAGGTCTGTACTGACAGTGTGTTATTAAATCACTGCACTTTAAATGTATTTCACCCAGACCCAGACCTGGACCTGGACCTGGACCTGGACCTGGACCTGGACCTGGACCTGGACCTGGACATAGACCAGGTTGTGCATCACTGAAGAATAACACTCCATGTTCAGAGACCTGGA
>JAWCTZ010001172.1:0-23256 GCA_036850595.1 Rhyacichthys aspro | reverse complement strand
AGTAATAGAGATGATTTGTGTTAAGTCCAAATCTGGTGCTGTTGGAGTGGGACTTATGTCCGTGCGACCAGTCAGAGCAGGCCTCCTGCATCTAATCTCTAATCTGCGTTACTACCGAATAATTCTAACATACAGGGCATTTATTATTAATCTATAACTGCCTTACTTTTAAAGCATACTACACTTTAACAACTTGGGAAAATAAAAGGATGCTGTAATTATTTTCTTTTCTTTGACCTTTATTTAACCAGATTAAAACTCATTTAGATTAATAGTCTCTTTTACAAGAGCAAACCATCATTATCATGCTGGATTTAAATTCCAATTAGCTCTGTGCTCATACATGCTATACATTCAGCATAAATACAAGCATTTAACATACAATTTACACACTGAAAAAAATTACATAAACCCAGATTTAAAAAAGAAATAAAAGGCTTTTCCTAATACAGCAATGATGAGGATTCCCCCACATCGGACTGCATTTGTCATTTTCCATTTTGTTGTAGAGGTCAGTTTGTAGGTGTTCCTACAACAGCAGGCCTACCAGTCATCACTATCAGCTTGTGTTAAGAGAGAGAGAGTAAATCCGGTGCAGGAGGTGGTTTCATGGCCCTTAGTATATCCGCAGCAACAGGGGGTGGCAGATGACTCAGATGCAGTACACAACTCATCAAATTAATATTAGACTTTGCTGTGAGCCCTTCCCTGTCCCACTGTTCCCTTATCTGTAATCACCTACTTTGAGCACTCCATGCTTTTTAATCATCTGTCTCCCACCCCCACTCATGCAATCCCACACCTACTGCATCATCACCATGACCAAATCCTCTGGGTGAGAGTGCCTGTTACTTTTAAAATTTAATGTATCAGCATTTGTTTTATTTCATCCTACAACATTTATATTTTGACCACTGTGTGTGTGTGTGTGTGTGTGTGTGTCAACCTGCACAATAAAACACAAAAACAAACATTAGGTATTATTATTGCACATTATAATCGGTATTTGCACATTATTTATTTTCTGTTATTTTATTTATTCTATTACATACATTGCAACTGCTGCTAATTTCCACTCAGGTTGTACATATATAATAATATTACACTCTCCTTATATATTTTTATAATTTATTTTTATTATATTCTTATTTTTATCACAACACTAAGGTGAGAGAAAAAGTGTCTCAGTTCATCTGTATGTTCCACACATAGAGTGAATTAACAATAAAAGTCTTGGAATTTGAATGTATGTATGTATGTATGTATGTATTATTATTATTATTATCATTATTATTGTTGTTATTATTAGGCCTGAGTAAGGCCTGAATAATTAGAGCCTGTAAAATATATATATATATATATATATATATGTATATATATATATGTATATATATATATATATATATATATATATATACACACACACACACACACACACACACACACACACAAATATATATACAGTGGTCCCTCGTTTATCGCGGGGTTATGTTCTAAAATAACCCGCAATAGGCAAAGCCTTTACAATTATTCTATATGTTTTAAGGTTGTAAAACCCCTCACCACACACTTGATACACTTTTCTCAGACAGGCATTAACATTTTCACATTTCTCTTATGTTTAAACACTCTCAAAGTTCAAACCTTAGCATCTTCCTCTGCCTTTTGGGTGGACATTGTGGGTTTTGTCGGGAGAAAACATGTAAACATACAGCACTTCAGAGTCACACTGCTAGCGAACATTTATGTAAATTTGTCAAGCCGAAAGCATTCTGTACTGTACAGGAGACACGGCACGGAGGAGACTGACAATGGTCTACAGTCCCTTAGCCAATCAGGACGCAGAATACAATGCACAAGTTCTCCCTTAGTCAATCAGGACGCAGAACACAATGCACGTTCATACGCTAAGCATGCAAAATTGCACTAAAAAAAGATGTGAATGCAGCATTGGGAACAATTACTACAACCTCTATCACTGAAACCAATGAGCTGATATACACTTCAGCAGCAGTGATCCTTGAGATGCTTGGTTATAAGAGCAAGAGCAACCATGAGAAACAATACCCACCATAGAAAAGAAGGTTGGAGGCTAAAATCAAGGCAGCATGGAGAGAAGTGAGCCAACTGTCAGAGCTCCAGAAAGGTGCAATGAAAAACAGTACCCAAGAGGTACAGCCAGATGCCCATACCTGAAGCACTGTAACTGCCAAACAAGGCTCCAAGCCTTGGCCAGCCGTCTAAAGAGGTACACAAGAGAAAGTGAAGCCAAGCGAATAAACCGGCTCTTCTCAACACAACCAGCTAAAGTGTACTCTCAATGGCAGGGTAATAACAGCAGCAGACCCACCAAGGCTGGAGACTGCACAGTACTGGAAAGGCATAGAGAGGAGACTAGCCACTGTGCACCACTGTTGTGTGATGCACACAACAGTGGTGCACAGTGGCTAGTCTCTCTAAGAGAAGACCACAGCAACCTCCCTGAGCAGAACCCAGTATCCATCACTGTGGCAGACATCCAAGAAAGAGTCTCAGGTATGAAGAACTGGACAGCACCAGGGCCTGACATGATCCATTCCTACTGGCTTAAGAAGCTCACTGCACTCCATGAGCGCCTGGCAGCACAAATGAACCAGCTGCTAAAGGATGGGACCCACCCTAAATGGCTAACTGAAGGAGCGCACAATCCTGATCCTGAAGGACCCCTCGAAGGGTACGGTCCCATCCAACTATCGGCCAATAACCTGTCTCTCCACAACATGGAAGCTCATGTCAGGCATCATAGCGACTAAGATAAATGGGCACATGGATCAATATTTGAGCACAGCACAAAAGGGCATTGGCAGAGATAACAGAGGAGCCAAACACCAGCTACTGGTAGACCAAACAATCGCCCGAGATTGCAAAACCCGACACACCAACCTGTGCACTGCCTGGATTGATTACAGGAAAGCCTATGACTCAATGCCGCACTCATGGATCATTGAATGCCTGGAGCTGTACAACATCAACAGTACTTTGAGAGCCTTCATTGCAAACTCAATGGGGCTGTGGAAAACCACCCTTGAGGCCAATTGCAAGCCACTTGCACAAGTCTCCATCAAATGTGGCATATACCAAGGAGATGCTCTGTCCCCACTGCTGTTCTGCATAGGTCTGAACCCCCTCAGCCAAATAATCAACAAGACTGGCTATGGATACCGACTCAAGAATGGGACCACCATCAATCACCTGCTCTACATGGATGACATAAAGCTGTACGCCAAGAGCGAGCGAGACATCAACTCACTGATCCACACCACCAGGATCAACAGCACTGATATAGTGCTAGTCGGATGGTGACAAAGAAAGAGAAGGTAGTCCATACAGAAGGGGTCTCACTCCCAGAAGGAACAATAACAGACATTGAGGACATTTACAAGTACCTTGGTGTCCCACAAGCAAATGGCTACCTCGATGAGGCCACAAGGAAAGGAGCCACAGCCAAATACCTACAACGAACAAGGCAAGTCCTAAGAAGTAGGCTCAATGGCAAGAACAAGATCCGGGCAATAAACAGCTACGCCCTACCAGTGATCAGATACCCTGCAGGAATAATAAGCTGGCCAAAGGAAGAGATACAGACCACAGATGTTAAGACACGGAAGCTCCTAACCATGCATGGAGGGTTCCATCCCAAATCCAGCACCTTGAGACTGTACACTAGCTGTAAGGAAGGAGGCCGAGAACTAGTGAGTTTTTTACCTGTGTAGCTCTCAGCCAATAGCAGCAGAACTACAGCAGGAGAGAACTGTTCAAATGAAGAACAGGATTTACCCAGATCTTAAGTTGAGTATTCAAATTCATGTAATAATACAGCAAATTCTCCAGTTACAATGCCCTAGACATTTTTAAAAACTGACCGTACCCTTTAAGAAACTGATTTACAGTTTAAATTTTAGTCAAATCGGGCCAATACTCCAAAAATAGCCAAATTGAGGGCCACTATGGCAACACCATTTAATATTCTTCAAAATCTGTAACAACTTTTGATGAGACACCTATTTAGACCATATTGACAATTTTTTTAGTTGTTTGATCAAACCCCCTAGACGACTTCATTAACATATGAAAAGTGTGAATCAGATGGTCACAAAATCAATCCAATATGGTGGACTTCCTGTTGGTCAGGGGACGGCCACATTATAATTTTTGTTCGTCTTCGGATGATATATTTAATTGCTGAATTTCATTAATCTACGACAAAGTAAGTTCTTGGATGTCCCATTGGTCCATGGTCAACTTTGGTGTTACCACGACAACATGATTGGTGCTGGGGAATGGCCATCATTTACTTTTTTGGTTGGCAGGTCTGACCACACAACATCCCTGATCTCACCACTGGTGTAGACCTTTCCTTTTATTCTTCTCCGGATCACCAAACATGCCCATCATCTCTTCATCACCTCTATTTCACCACTCTCCCTCTGGGAATACTCTGCATCACTTCATCTAGCTCACTTCCAAATGACTCTTTCTTTTCTTACTCACAACTTGTGGAGCATGACCGCTAACAATATTCAACATCACATCTTACATTTCCAGCTTCATAACCCTGAAAGTCTTTTCACCTCCAAGACATTCTTCACAAACTCCTCCTTTAGGATCAGTCCTACCTCATTTCCCTTCCTATCAACACCATGGTAAAACAATTTAAACCTTGCTTCAATGTTGCTAGCCTTGCTACTTTTCCGCCCGGTCTCCTGGACACAACTATCTCAACTTTCTTCCTCTGAATCATATCAGCCAGCTTTCTACCTTTACCTGTTATTGTACCAACATTCAAAGTCCCTACTCTCAGTCCATTCAACAATAATGCGTCGAACGGTATAAAAAACGGCCAAAATCTTGAGGCCAACCGATAGTCTTTCTCCATGGCCTCACCAAACTCCTTCCAGACCTAAGTTTTTGCCTGCACCACGTTACTTGTTTGGGCTGAGCACCTGAGCTCGCTCGAGCCCTCAACCCCAGGTCCGGCTACAGGGTGGGGCCCCAGCAGGGCGGCGTGACGGTCTTTGTTTGAAAACCCGTCATAAGGGGTTTTGTGAGCCACTCTTACTCTGAACCGTCACCTAGGACCTGTTTGTCATTGGAGACCCTATCAGGGGCATATAGCCCCGGATCACCACCACGGTAAGGTGGCGGTTCAAGGAGGGGCTTGTGAAACCTTGTGACTAAATTTACATGACCATTTACAAAAATGAATAAAAGTCAGAGGTTTTTGTAGTACCATCCTGTTTTAGCTCCGAATCAAATCACATCTGAACAAAAAGGTGGGAATAATGGGGCATTTTCAACATATATGTGGAGCGCTGTTACCCTGTCTGTCCGTAATACAAGTCTCAGGGTAAACAGTCGGAAGTAAGAAAATTTAAAATGGTTTATATATTTTTGTTTCTTAATTTTACATCTCAGGATTCTATCCCACTATCATATTCACTGTCTCCTTTAGGATCATCAAGTCAAAGATCCCCTACAGGGATGAAACCTAAGATAACCCTGGACCCCTACATACGCCTCAAGTCTGACAAGTTAGACCTGGTGAGTCCTGGTTCAGGCTCACTGCCTCACATTTATTATTGCTGGCCTCTTTTCAGTACTATACAATATTAGTTCATGAGTAGCTTTTTATATTCCTATGAGAAATATCACACTCATGTATGTAACATGTCTAAGTTTGCCATACAAATGCATATCATGCAACTGTGATGGAGGGGAATCTGGTACAGAAGGGTGTGTTTCAGTCCCTATTCCTTCATTTACAATTTAATACATTGAGTAATCACACAGTCCACAGATTACAGTTTTTTTCTGTCAGAAAAAGTTAGTTATAGTTTTTAGTTAATTAGACTACTATGATCCTTATTGCACACAAAGTGTGAGTGACAAAGGCTATTTTCTTTAGAATCATTCACACACACTTTACTTCCTGAGGTTAATGTGGTTTGAGTTTCCACCAACAGCAATACAATCTAACATTAATGGAATATTGTTACCTTAAAAACAAAAAGAGACAGACCTCACACATAAGCATAAACGAACCAAACCCAAATTGATGACTGTATAGACCTCACACCCAAAGCATCTACATTTTCCTGTAATTATTCACACAAAAGCAATTAAAACTGGACTTTTAATTGTACTGTTAACTGAAAGCATTTTTAGTTAATGTGATACATAATGAGATCCCACAAGAACAACAACCACTGCAGAAACATGAAGACGAAGTTAGAAAAGTGAAAGTGGAGGTATACTCAATGGAGTCAAATATAGTCTTATGTTCCATTATGCTGAGTGAGCTGATTGATTCTTGACTGCTATGTTTTAGTCAGTCACAAAACTACAATCTACTCGTAAAGAAGCTGTTGTGAAACCTGCCTGTATAACTGTGCAAAATGTCCTGGTCTCAGGCCCTGTCCTTCCTGGGGCTGGACGTCACTGAAGAGAAGAAGAAGAAGCTAAGACAGAGCCTGACCACTGACCCACAAGGCACTGTGGCCTATGGAGGTACAGTACACACCAGTCCCAGCCATAACTTGACGTCAACTCTCTTTCACAGTTTTTGTACCTACACTTCCTATTTCTGCACTGTGTTCATATTGACAAGAGGTAAAACTGGGTGTGGACTTTTTGCATGCAACTAATGGTGCAACAGGTCGACAGCTTTTTCAGAGCATACAAGAAACACAGTGGTGTGTCTTGCATATGTAAGATATGTGATATTGTATATTAATTACACCATAAACATTTGGATACTTAAAATTCAGGGACTGATCAGGTAATATTTTGGCTGGTTGAAGGTTGCTATTTAAAAATGACAGAAGAATGTTGCATATAATTGATAAATAAAATGTAATGCGGTGATTACATATATATATATATATATATATATATATATAGTGGGCAAAGCTCCTGTGGAAGTGGGACTGGTTCCAAAAAGATATTTCTGTAATTCTGCACACTTTATGTACACTTCATGAGCTAGTGTAGTACTGGCCTCTGTTATCCTCAATGCAAAATATAAACAATGCATTGTATCTACACTTACACTGGACACAAATGTAGTTCGCTGTTATTGTCAGTTTAAAAAGACAGTAACTCTCCTTACCCTGCTTTGGATAAAGAAACACATTTGGAAGTCTGGCTCAAGCTGCTTAATGTTCCCTTTTGTTATGTCTAGAAATACAGTACAACATCATCAAACTTTTTGGCTCAAGGGCCACACTGGGTTTTAAAAACTGAAGACGGGCCGGACCACTAAACTAAAAACCTGTAAAGTTAGTTAGTATAATGTTTAGTGGAAAAGTGGTGGCTGATATTATGTTCTTTGAAAACTGCAACAGTTTCTTGGCAAATAATACATAAGGCTACTGCCTGGACTTCAGTTGAAAAATATCTCTGTCCACTCCAAAACTTTGATATTTTCTGTATGTATGTAGATGTGATGGTAGCTTTAGCAAAAGTTCAAGGCAAATCTATGCTTGGCGGGCCGCATTACACAGCTCAACGGGCTGCATGTGGCCCCGGGCCTTAGTTTGCCCACCACTGGTCTTTAACTGGTGATTATCCAGAGTGGATGCCACCTCACTCCCAAAGCACTAAGGCTTTACCTGTAACATGTCAGACAAAAGTGATCAGTAAATGGGCTATTAGATTGTGTATGCTCTTTTAGACTTTGTGGAGGCCACACAGAGCATCTTTCAGGACAAACTGGAGGAGCTGGGGATGGGGGCAGGTCCCTTCATGTTCTCCTATCACGAGGCAGCCAGCCTGATGGACACATCAGCCTTCCACTCCCCTGTAAGGACTGCTCACACTCACTACACATAGCTGATCAAATTATGTAAATCCACACATGCTCACAATGCAGTGTGTGTGCTGTGTGCAGACATATGAGTCAGAGTGCAGCTACAGCAGTGAGGAAATGGAGCAATTTCAGACAGAAGTTAAGCAACTGCAGACCCAGATGAAGCAGCTCAAGGTATACTTACAGGTCGTGATGTTCACATTCAATCAAAAAGTATTTATTCCATTAGGGAAACAGGTATTAGTAAAGGCCTGATCCATCTTGTTTCTTTAGGCTCCTGTTTTTTCCCCTGCTCCATACTATATTGTCAGTATTTGTGGTGGATTTATTTATATTATAGTGTGTAAAGTGAAGAGAAATGGAGCAAGAACAGTCCCATGAGGTGCACCCAAGCAGCTAATTTTTAGTGTACATAATCAAGTCAAATGTGTATGCAAATGTTTTATGTATAGAGTATATATACAGTAAAAAATACTCTCCCAACCTAATTTTCTTTGATTATTTATTAACTGCTAGTGGAAAAACATCCTTGCATCTTAGGGCAGCCATAAGTCAACAACAGAGACACTGAACTCAAATCACAATTAAGTCGTATAAAGACACAGTACACAAAATGCAAACTGCCCTAGACTTGACAAAGTGACTGAGGTGTCTTAAACTGTTCTTTATTAAAAAACCCTCATTGAGCTTGTGGTTTTGTAGCATATGCTGAAGGACATGGAACACAGCAAGAAAACCCTTGAGGAGGAGCTGCAGAAGACCTCGGAGGTAACAACTGTTTCAATCATTCTTTACACAGCTGCACTGAGTCTTACATTGAATTTGGTTATCTCTTGCAGAAAGCTTGTCTGACTGTGGAGGAAAACAACCGTCTCAAGAGCCGTCTACAGGCAGCGGAGGCTGAGGCTGGGCAGCGTCAGGCCAGCAGTGCTGAGCAGGACTATGAAGAGGTCATTCAGCTGCTGGAAGCTGAAATCCGAGACCTGAAGAACCAGCTGGCTGGAACGAAACAACCACGAGGAGTGGACCCCACCAAGGTCAGTTTAAACTGAAGGCTCCCACAAGGCCATAGCCAGCTATGAGGTCACCAAGGTCCGGACCTCACACAGTACACTATATACACTAACAGCAATACAAAACAGGGGTGCATATAACAGATATGTATTAATTGAAACATTATATATATATATATATATATATATGCTCACAATGCTGCAGTCTGAGTGCTGAATCTTTACTGATGGGTACATAATGCCAAGAGGTACAGGAGCAACCCAACAATCACATTGTTATACCTGTGTGCTCTACAAATCTGCAAAGTTTTCTAGTTATCCATACACAACTTTAGAAAACACAATATTAAATACACAAGTACATGCAAACAAAATCAAGAAGAGATAGGGCTGGATATGGCCACAGTATAATCAGTTTTTTTTATAACCTGGCTCTGCCAGGTAGTCTGTGTACCATCTAGAGGGTTTCCATTGAAAGAGCAGGTACTGATGAATAACTGAAGGTGATTAGATTTATCATTTGTGAGTAACTGCAGTTTTATCCAATCAGAGCAACATCATGTTATTTGTGTTAATAACAGTAAAATGGTCGCTACATCTTTAAACCAGAACTGACAGTGCTGCCACATCATTGGTTGAACCACCAACAGACGGAGCAGGCACTTTAGTTGGACATACTAAAATTTAAGATTATTTTTGATAAACAGAAGGCACCACATGTCATGTTCTTTAGTGACGTGCATTATTATGGGACCATAACAGAGGAGAGCTCTGGCACGTCAGCCTCAGCTGAATAATCTGCTGAGGATCACAGTACCTTAGAGCGACCTCAGAGACTATGCCCTATATATAAAGACTAGATGAGTCTTTTTCTAACAGACACATTTTTTCACAATGTTCTGGTCTGAGTGAGTTTATGAGTGAGCTCAACAGTCTTTTTTTCAGGATGATGTGCTGGAACTCAACAGAAGACTCACAGCCATCGACTCCCAGCTGAGGAAGTCTGAGCTGAGCAGAAAACACCTGGAGATCTCCAACAAGAAACTGCTGGGCTTTGCACAGGTACATATTAAGTTTCCATAACACTGACTGAATGAATGGCACAAGACCAATATCCGGATTGCAATTGTGTAAGCTGCGCTACCGTTAAAGATAAAATCATAATAATCACTAAGCCTGAAGGAACTCTTAATTCCTTGAATGAAGATGAGAAAGGCTATCATTGTATTATCAGCCAAAAGCTTAAATTCTCCACAAAAACCTATTTTAAAGCCTTGAAGGCACACTTTAATTTCAGACATTAAAAACTGACATGTTTTTTTTTAACATTAAAAACCCATACTTTTTTACCCCAATTAAATTTTGTACAGGGCCATGTTTCGGCGTCTGACATAACATGAGCACTTTTGCGTTATTGTTTCTCAGTTTGTCCAAGCACTCATGACTTGTTTGCATTGAATTCCTGTTTTTCAGAATGTCCACAAAGTGCTGACCACTCCTAGCCTGTTTGGAGCAGAAGCAGGGTAAAACACTGCAACACTGCTCACAGTTATATGGCCCATCCTTGCTGAAATGTGCTGTTTAAAAAAACTTTGATCTTACAGCTGTGTGCATTTTCTCCAGGAGTAACCGCTCATCCCCTGCCACAGAGAGCCCTGATACACCATCCCCGCTGCCCGACACTGCCTTCCAGCTGGCTGTGGAGGCCAAAGAGCTGGTAGAGAGCGCCTGCGGACTCACTGCAGATGACAAAGGTACACACACAACACAGGAAAACAAGACCAGACTTCATCATTTGTTTTGCTGTGCTGTATTTATAGTAGCTAATCAAGGATTTGTCAGGGTTCTTGTATCCAGGAAATCTTAAAACTTAGAAACTTAGAGGATAGTTTTACTCTAATGGAAATTATCTTGAATGAATTGTCCAGTTGAAAATATTGTATATTAGGTCCTTACAATTTTCAAGGTTATTCTGTAAATTTTGGTGCACTTTTTCTTTGAATCTCACTTGGCTTTAAACCATGGAATTTAACATATTTTCTACATGAATACCCATTGTAAACCCAATTTAAACTTGTGGTGGCTTCTGAATGTGGAGGAATAAAACTGGGTCTGTGATAAATTATCTTACCATTAAGAAGAAAGCACTGTCCTAAGTGTCACTAAAACGTCAAGAAAATGGATCCTGTGTAGTAAGGCTGTCCCATTGTTTTTTGGCTTTATAAATATCAAATTGTAAAAAAAACAGTGTCACAAATGTTTTACATTTTAGGGACTCACGCTTTCATATCACATGTGTTGTTCCTGTTTAGTGCAATACTGATAACTAATACAGTGGTTTCATTCTTGAGGCAAATCCAAGATGCATCCTAAGTATTTGTGATAAGCTGGCCATCTAAAGGCAGGCGAGTCAGAGACAAAAGAAGACCATAAAGAATAGCTTCTTACACTTTTTTCTTGATGGTTTTTCTTTCAGTGAGTAAAGTGGAGGTGGCACTGGCACCAGACACCGGTGCTCAGCGCATGTGAAAGCCAGGAAGGACTTTGGGAGGACAAGGACACGCAGGAGAACAGGCAGCTGAACCCAGGACTGGCCTCACTGCAGTTGACTAACACTACACCATGCAATAAATACATTTCCTTTCAATTACAATTTAATATCATTAAAGTTTCTGATGACCACAAAAATGTTTTAATGCCAAAGTTGCACACGCTGGTAAGAATTAGTGTCTTCCGTTAAAATACTCCCTCCAGACAATTTATCACAAGAACATCTCTATAAGAAGTGCTCTGCCAAATAAAAAGCCTGCTGGACGCCCTGTCAGATGCATGACAAGTACATATGGATGTTAACCTTGTTAATAGTCTCTGTTTTTCTAACCCAGCGCACATCAATGCAGAGCCTGCATGCTCACAAGGACTCTGAGAGGACAGTCCTGAAAGACTTCCTTGCTGCCATCTGTCTCAGTTATGCTTGTTTGGTTGTTTACTGTGTGCAGAGGTAAACTGTCAGCAAAAAACTAACTTTCATGTCCTGTTGTCTGGCATTGTGCCCTTACACAGGGATACAAACACAGGGACATTTCCAGTTCTCACTGCATGGTCAATTGGCTTTACTGTGTGCTGTGATCGAGAACAGCTTTATGTTGTACATTTGGAACTCCTGCTGTAAACTGTAGTCTAGAGGCTTATTATACTGTAAAAAACATGCATGTCCAGAATTCAACCTGATCATCGCATCATGGTGTGGCCTAATACTTTCTGTTAATGTTTTATATTAAAGAAACTTCTGAGAACATGAGTGGGTGAATGAGTCATTCAAAAACACTTCATAACAGAGTTATAAACAGAAGAGAGTATAGGCCTAAAATTAAAGTGGTGATTTTACCAAAACACATTTTTTTTCTGATTTTATTTGATTTTACTAATGTTTGAGTGTTAACTATAACAGCTTAAAGACTGCGCAAGGTAGAAAAGCAATGTATTTGTTCCAGGATGAATGTACTATACAGCCTTAAGGCAGAAGGGGGCATGATCATACACTGGCTGCTGTGTGTTATTCTCTTAAAGCTTATAGATGGTTCATAGTCTATAGGAGATAAAGGACTTAAAGCGTTTATTAGTCTACTGGATTCTCACACGGGGATTAAAACACACAGTCAAACCAAATAGCAGAAAGTTTACTTAATTTAAAGTATTTCCATCTTTCTAAAAATGGATTCCATCTGTCCTATAGGTCAAATATACTGACATACAGAGCATTACTGTCGTTAAAGAAGTCTTTGTGATACCTATATTGTGAAGCCACACTCACCAAGTGTGTCATTTTTTGCTTAACTGTAGAATGAACATTGAATAGGATGGTTTAAACTCTAGATATTAATGAATATCATATATAAAATAATTTTTAGTGTGTGTGTCCATCTCACACATGGGTTTCTGATGCAAGATGAGACTTTTCCACAATAAACAATCTCTGATGGCTTTGAAAAGAGTAAAAAAACAGCTCCTAAAGTGAGTAAAAAGAGAGCAAGGCTTGTAAATAGAATGGCTTCAGTGTATTCTTAAAGAATACATCCATAGTAGTGGCAGCTTTGCCGACAGAAGTGGTCACCATCATTGTTCTGTGCTTATTATGTGGAGGACTAGAAAAGTCTCTGGAAGTTCTTGGGTGGTGAGCCCACATTGCTCGGGCTACGGATATTTGAGTCGTAGGAACCAGGTGTCATTCCCATAATGCTGTCTGTTTTGGGGGTCTCTCCACACAGGAAGTCGTCATCATCTTCTTTGGAGACCTGTTAGACGCAACCACAAACAAAATACATTATCAACATACACATTCAAGTCTTAAGATAGATAAGAAAGATATTGTAGTTAGATTATTGGAGGATTCATGTAAAATGTGGTTTGGAATAATGTGTGTTAAACACAGAAAGCTGTTCAAAAGAAAATTTCCCCCTAGATCGAAGTAGAATTCTGTATAGCTCACTTGGACACTTCTTTGTTTCCACTAGCGTTAGCTTTAACATAAGAATTGGGGCTAAGATGGTTTCATAAATTAAAGTTCAGCCTCAAAGCTGTGAAAATATACGTAAGCAGCATATGTTTCCATGGCAATTGAGTTAGACACAGGATGAGCATGTTTTACTGATTAAAATAAAAAAATGACCTATAGCTTACTGGGAAAGTTCCCTCTATGTAATATGTTTGTGTAATTTCGATATGAAAAAATAAAAAAATCAATCCTGGATAATACATGAATCATAATCCTTAAACTTTATTTCTCATTATTGTCACCTGCTTGACACTTTCCGCAGAGTGAAGCTCAGCATCTGCTGGTTCCTCCCAGACCTGATAGAGAGGCTCAATCAGCTGACCCGACCTGCACACACACAAAAAAAAAAAAAAAAAGACTGAGCTTTGTTTCTGTCAATGTCAATCCAGCACATAAGGGTACTCAAGAGGACCCTTATGAGCTGAAATATCTTCAGGGAGAAATTGTACAACTGCCTTTAAATAAACAGGAATACCATGACTAAGAATAATGAGAAAAGCATAAAATATTCTGTCCGTATTTGCAGTTTATAGCTCAGCAATCAGCATTGTATTATGAATCTCACACAGCCTCTAGAGAGTACCTCTTGAGCAGGTAAGGGTCAAAGGGAAAGAAACAGTCCAGGGGGTTGGTGTTGGTAGTGACACTGTCCCCTCCAGTGGAGCTGCGTACCACTGGCAGCATGTGACGGTTGTTTCTCTCAATGACACTGTAGCAGAACACCACCTGATAATTCCTGGAAAACAAAGGGGGCATTGCCTTTCTAAACATAACAGAGCACAGAACAGCAGAACAAGCATAGCACAAATGTAAATGGAGGACCACATACTGTGAGGCTAACCAAAATGTTAATTGTGCTAAAGTTTGAACCACACTAACATCTACTGTGTTTAAGCGTGAGAAGTGCATTTACCTGGTGATGGCAGCGAACATGTTAGTGACTTTGGGCAGACACACTTTGAGAGGGTTGAGCTGACACATGACCACCCGCTCCAGGTTCAGACTCTGCAGGTACTCCAGGCCTGAGACACACACACACACACACACACACACACACACACACACACACACACACACACACACACACACACACACACACACACACACACACACACACACACACACACACACACACACACACACACACACACACACACACACACACACACACGTCTCACAATAGGCAAATTATTATGATTATAATCAATATCTGTAACTGACTGAATTGTTAGTCTGTTCACACCAGACATTTACAAAACAGTTTACATTTTTAAAGTAAAGAATGTCAGAAAATAAACCAATACTCCCAAACATCCATCACACACTCCATCTGACACACTCCAGAGGTGCTTTTGTCACTTGATGCTGAGAAAGCATTTAATCAGGTGGAGTGGGACTACATCTTCTACACACCAAGGAAATTTAGTTTTGATATAAACTTCATATTGTGGAATTCTATATTCTTACCTCTTTGGCAGCCAACCATACAAGTAATTATGTATCACCAAACGGTGTTCATGGTTAACCGATAAACGATTAATTGTCATTAAGAACTTGACCAATAAAAGTTTAATTCACTGATTAATCAATGCTGTATAGTTTATACTTTTTATCTACACAGGTTCTGAGCCTACTGTTATGACAGAGAAGCACTGCACATAAATAATGTACCTGCACAGGTTTGTTTAAATGCAGTTGATAGAAAATCAGCTGTTGCCTAAGTGGTGCACGTTCTTAATTAATTAGTGCGTGTTTATGCATGTTGCTCTAACTGCCATGTGCGCGGGCTAACGTGGCCGAGGAGAAAGCGCAAAAGACTAAGGAGCCTGTCCTGTTGAGGATTTTTAGACAGTTTGAAGGGTAATACACTACGAGGGCGCTCAGGTCTCAACATTGGACACGTGTGAGTTTATTTCCATTAGAGTTTAGTTTTTTCTTACTTGTGTCTGTGGTTTAACTGTCGCACTTGGGATGCCCCTCATTTTTGCTCAATCAGCGTCTATGTTCACTATAGGCTACTGTGTAGCTGATCTAAACTAAAACAAACATGTAAAGGGAGCAACAAAATGCTAGTAAACTGTTCGGAAACGCTGCAGTTCTGCCCCTGAAGCAGATGCAGACGTGTAAAAAATATTAAGTGCCATTTGCTGAATAAAGGCGGAGTGTGCCCCTCATCTCCGCTGCATCTCGAGCGTCTATTTTACCTATCAGAAACAGTGAAGGTTTGTTAGTTTACAATATAGGCTGCAATGTAGCTGATAAAGTGAATTAAACTAAAAGAAATACAAAGGCAAGCTAGAAAATGCTGATAAAGTGTAGTAGAACTGCCTTTGTAGTGCCAGGTGAGGCATAACAAGAAGGCTGTCGTATCTTAATGAACAAGTGCAGAGTTAAGGGCTTTAAATCATAAAAAAAATAAATAATGAATTAAGCAACAGCTTCATAATAAATTAAAAAAGGCATTAGTTTGGAAAAAAAAGTACCTATTTGTTGTTTATGATTCATATTTGACACCTAATAAACGTTTAAAAATAGTTTAAAAATAAGTTTTTGTCCATTCAATAAAACGTAAACGTCAGGTGACGTCATGCATGTGGTTAATGGTTAACAGATTATTGATTATTGCACAAATGCACAAAAGGTGCATCCCTAGTATCACCTTTTTTCCACTAGGACATGGGACCAGGCAAGGTTGCCCCCTTCACAAATTTTGTTCGCTCTTTGAGTTGAGGCTTACAGACCTTTTGTCACCATTAGAAAAAATATGTTCGTACAAAAGAAGGACTGAGTTTATGTAACAAAGCAGAATCATAAATACTGTAACTAGAAGATTCATAACACAGATTTACTTTGCTAATAAAGCAAAATTTACAAATACAACTACAAATTTATTCTACTGATGCTTTGGTCTGTTTCAGTTCACTCAGCTCAGAGTACTCCTCTGCTGATGAAGTTGGAGTTGAAAGTCAAAATAAAAGCCTCGTCATGCCTAGGCATATTTTAGGCGTATACCTTTCTTCATGTTGCCCTCTAGGATGGCCTTGTGCCTGAATATGACAGTGTAGAATACAGCCTGGCAGGTGCTGTAGAATGGCCCATGCAGGCTGATGTCACAGTATGCCTGTCTGTCACTACTGTCCTGAGTGTCTATGTAGCGATGGATCCAGGACACAAGCAGGTCCAGGCAGGCTCGCACCGTCCTGTACAGAAAATGGACACTCAGTTCATGTGTCACGCAGTTTGTAATAGACCTGTGGTAATATGCCAAACAAAGTGAATATAGAACAAAATGTGAGCTTGTATCCATCGGTGTCAGGAATAACAGTATCATATGCATATACATGTACACTATATACACCACAAAAAGTCTTACAACGGTGAAAAAGAATGAAACCAGCACTCACTAAAATTAAACAATAATTACAAAAAGTCAATACTGCTTATTACTATCCATCTTAGACAAAGCTACAGAGTCTTTGCCTCTTGTGACACTGCGATCATTGTTGTGTAGAGCACAGTGGAAAACAGTTTCACCAGATTGCTAAAATAGAGAACAAACCAAAAAATGTATGGATGCCACTATAAAAAGGTACAGATACAATCCATCATGTTCATTTATAGTTCCTCCAGCCTTAGGAAACCTTACATTCCTCCCTATGTGACTGGAGAGCTAATATTTACTGTCTACTGTTAGCAGGATGTGACTGGTCTCGGCTGTCTCATTTAATCTCGTCAGAAAAATGAAAGGCTGAATGGACTAAACCTGGTGGTAATGTCTTTGATGAAACCCATTAAAGTCCTCTAGAACATGCACTTGGAAACAATGGAAAGTAAGTGTTATGGTTACAGTTTTCAAAGCTTTCAGAAATCTAACAGCTGTACTCACAGCACAGGAGTGAACTTGGTCCGTGCCAAAAAGCTGCCTATGTACCCCACCGCGGTCTGACGGAGCACTGCTGGCTGGGATGGGTTCTGTAGAATCTTCCACAAGTGATCCAGGAAGGCCTCAGCCAGTGCCTGCCACAGAACATAACATCTCCCATCACCAACTCTGCCAAGAACTCAACAAACAAAATCAGGTCTAATTTAGTGTTTTTATTTTACAAGCAGAGCAATAATAAATGGGGGGTGGAGCCTACCCCAACAACTTTGTGCCTGAGACGTAGGTACACCCTGGATCAAGGCAGTTAATCAAAAGGCTATAAGCATTCACTCTTACACTCATTCAACAGTTAGCCTGTGCACCCGATCTCAACACGTTTTATGGAAAAAGGAAATAGTGCTGAACAGCTTAAAGTAAGTGCTTTCACCTTATCCCCATCCGGGGATTGCAACAGCAAAGTGGCTGGAATGAGTAGCTTGGCAATGTTTTACACCAGATACCCTTCATGACGCTACCCTCTCCATTTACCCAGGCTTGGGACTGGCACAGACCAAGTCCATGGCTAGAGTTGCTCCCCAGGGCATTTGAACCACCAATCTCCTTCACCCAAAGCGGTGAGAGAAGCTTCTCTTTTGAACAGCTAGTGAAGTTGGTAAAATATAGTCTAAACTATTACTATCTTAATAAATGAGTTGGGGTTTTTAGATGAAAATCTCAAACTCACTCTATGTAAAATATCTTAACATAACTTTTATAATTAGACTTTTTTTTTTTTTTTGTTCATATAAATGACACTGATGCTGATGGTACTAACCAGTCTGAAGCTGCAGAGGTAGAACAGTATGTACTGCACATGAGAGCAGGCATGAGTCGGCAGCACGACTTTGTTAAATGCACTCAACAGGTCTTTATACAAATCTTTAGTCCTCTCCACGTGCAGGGAGCCTGGGAAAAGACAGAGACCATACACTGGGGTTGGCACAGAGAGAGTGCATACATTTAATATAGATTAGATCTGCAGTATTAGTGGAATTAACTGCCCAAGACTTGACTTACTGACAAACTGGTGTAAATGCTGTTCAGTCTATGGTACTGACAAGCACAACCTAATAATCTGCTAAATGAAAATACCTTTGATTTATTGCATAATGTTATTTGCTCATATGGAATCAAACTTCTATTCTGTTTTTTTTACATATGAACTTTGGTCTTTGTAGTCAAATGAATTAGAAATTACAGTTCACATGGCACACGTCTTTGATGTAAGCCATCAGCACAACCATGAGTGAGTCTAGTCGTTCAGCCACTGGGTGCGCCATCACGCTAGTCCTGGAGGGGGGCTCATCGCACGCGTCCTCATCCTGACACAGAGAAGGAGGAGCTCAGTTCCAGAAGTATATTCATCATTTGGTTTCAGTGGTTTTATTTCACATTTTTACATATTTAGGACTAGTACCTTTAAACAGCATCAAATCATTTTGATAGTTCCGGACTTGAAGAGCCCTAATCTTTCAACACAGTACTTAGCTGTTACTGTAACACTTGTTACTGCTGCTCTCAACAACCAGAGTAGTCAGTCCCTCCAGGATTTCATAATGTTACGATCACAACTATTAACGCCCCAAAGCGCTCACAGACAGACCAGTCCGCTTGCAGTCCCTCTCAGCTGCAACAGTTCACCCCTACGTGTCCAGAACGTGGATTTATCATTACCTCTCTGTGACATAAACTAAACCTCTAGCCAGGTAGCTACATTCAAAAATACAGAAAGGAGTGAGAATCAAATCCTGAATCTAAGGGCTGGATGAAGCCACTTATTGGGGGTGATAAATGGACATACAGCCTGTATTGATAGGCTGATTTCTATGTGATGTAAAAAAAAAAAAATTCCAAATCATATTCAAAAGCTACCCACCCACCCAAAAGAACTATTTATGGTTACATTTTAAGTGCAAAAAATGTTTAGAGAGCTGCAAACAATGAACACACTTGACAAATTATACATGTATGCAGATACAGTTTAAGGGGTGTTAATTAGCTGAAACATAATTTAAAACTGTATTCTCAGCACTTATGGTCTAAAAGGGGTTGAATATTGTGGTTTCATTGTCAATGTTTTACTGGAAAGATAATCGCAACTTTTTATGGCAACTTTTGAAAAAATGCTCCGCAAAATCAGATTTTTAAGACCACAACAATCACAAAAAATGGCCGCGAAATCCTGGAGGGACATGTGCTTTAGTGTATCTCTACATATGTTACCATGTCAAAGAGGCCTTCCTCTTGTTGATGGTTGTGCACAGCACTCTCCTCTGCCTCCTCAATGTCTGACCTTGATGCACTCACCTAATCAGTATAACACACTAATTAATGTTTCAGACACTCTATACGTGTTGTAATGGTTACTTTCGGACTTAAATGAGATGGCCCACTTACATCAAGCTTGAGCATCTTGTCAATGATGATCTCCAGAACCTCTCTTCGAATAGACGGGATATAAACTGTGACTCTGAGCAGGTTGTGAACATAACACTCCTGGAAAGAACATAAGACTGTGACTCAAAAACATAACACAGGTTAGTGAAAAGTTTACATTTTAAAGATAAATAAAATACTTTCTATAGTTCTACAGTAGTTGTTCCTGATTTCTTTTCTTTTTTTTCTTTTTTGCACATTTGTCACACTTAAATGTTTCAGATCATCAAATAAATTTAGATATTTCATGAACTTGATAACTCAGTAACCTTCTTTGCAGAATTATTTTAATTCATTTAATTCAGCCACATTGATGGGCTTTTGAGCATTACCCACCTTTTTAAGGTCATTGGATTTTAGTCTTGAATGTAACTAGGCCACTTTAATTTGGTTTATTTCAAGCCATACAGAGGTGGACTTGCTGGTGTGTTTTGGATCATTGTCCTGCTGCAGAAACCAAGTGTGCTTCAGCTTGAGATCATGAACTGGTGGACGGATATTCTTCTTCAGGAGCCATGTATTCTGTTAGAGAGCAGAATACATGGTTCCATAGATCGCAGCGAGCTGTCCAGGTCCTAAAGCATCAAAGCAGCCGCAGACCATCTCACTACCTTCACCTTATTTGACTGTTGGTATGATGTTCTTTTTCTGAAATGCTGTGTTACTTTTATGTCAGATGTAACGAGACACATACCTTCCAAAAGTTCAACTTTTGTCTCATCTGTCCACAGAATCTTTTCCCAAAAGTCCTGAGGATCATCAATGAGCTTTTGGCAAAAGTGAGACAAGCCTTTATGTTCTTTTTGGTCAGTAGTGGTTTTTACCTTTGAACTCTGCCATGAATGCCTTTTTTGCCCCGTCTCTTTCTTATGGTTGAGTCATGAACTACTTAACTGAGGCAAGTGAGGCCTGCAGGTCTATAGATGTTGTTGTGGGCTCTATGTGACCTCTTGAATAAGTCATTGCTGCGCTCTTGGGGTTCGTAGGCCGGCCACTACTGGGAAGGTTCAGCATTTCAGCAGTTCAGCTCCATTTGTGGATAATGGCTCACACCGAGGTTGATGGAGTCCCAAAGCTTTAGAAATGGGTCTGTAACCCTTTCCAGACTGATAGATGTCAATTACTTTGTTTCTCATCTTTTAATTCATGATTTAACAAGTGGGCAACTACCTTTTCACAAAGGGCTAGGTAGGTTTGTATAGCTTTTTTCCCTCAATAAATACAATAATAAAAATTGCATTTTGTGTTGTCTTGTTTAATATTTAAAACTGTTTGATGATCTGAAACATTTAAGTGTGACAAATGTGCAAAAGAATGAGAAATCAGGAAGGGGGCAATGTCTTTTTCATGGCACTGTATATGCCTTAAGGAAAGCCCTTGAACTCTGTCTGTTTGACTTACGTCTTACCAAAGTTCTAGAGGATTTCTGAATAAAGGGAAAGTTCTCCTGGAGTACTGGTATCAGAAACCGACCCGTCCTGAAGGAACAACATAAATTTTGAACAGCAAGCACTTGACACATTATTAAAAAACACTTATACAGTGAGTCCAGAGGCAGAGCTGGGTCCTTAGCTAGGCTGGGTCCTGAGACAGAGCTGGGTCCTGATTTGTTTTTAGCCTGGCCAGCCAGACGGCTTTCTCATTGTATTACATACAGAGAAATCAGTCTGGTAGTGTGGGGTTTGAACAGGATTTCAATGTGGAACATGAGCGTAACTAACGCTCGCTGAGTAAACCAATCAGAGAAACCACGGCTGTCATGTCTGGAAACGTGACATCTGTGGTTGATGTCACGTATTTCCATATGTGACATCAACCACGGTTCGATCGACCATCCGATTCCAGTTGTCACCAAACCACAGCGTATACCAGCATGGCTAGCGAATAAGATGTTTCGGTGATGGTGAATGACTTCTATTGTTTTTGTCAGAAAATCTGAGGACACAGGGTGTAATATCGAGTTCAGTGCTTATTTTCGATCGTAGTAAGCTACCTAAACCTGCGTACTGTTTTGGTTGAAAATATTCTTGCACTCAATATGACGCAAAACAAAATCCCGCCTCCCTCGCTACGATTGGCTGGAAAGAAAGAACCAGAGCAGAATACAGAGCAGATTGGATAATCCCAGACTGACTTTCTCTGTTTTTATACAATGAGAAAGCCGTCTGGCTGGCCAGGCTAATTTATTTGGGGATTTTCGAGATGAAAATACAGTCAGGATATGAGGATATAAGTCAGGAATCCAGATAAAAGAGTGACAGAGAATTTTGAGTATCTTACGATGGGACGTATCTGGAGATGAGCTGTAAAGCCTGATGACACTGCTCAAAGTTTCTGGGAAGGTCTTCAAAAAAAACAAGAAACATTTTCATTCAACATAGTGTCAAATAATTAACTGAGCTACACCTACAATCTGTCTGGAGTAATAACACAACATAGTAACTGCATTGAAGGGACTGTCAGTGGTTTTGACAATTGACATTTACCATGTCTTTTTTTGGTAAAAGTGTGGGTATTGTGGGGTATAACAAAAATTTTGTGATAAAACAGCATGTGAATGAAAACATATTCGATAAAAATGCATTAAATTAACTTGTCAGTTAAATATGTCAATAGATAACAGCATGTGCAATAAAAATAGTGATAAAGTGCATCTGATTTGATAAAGGTTTATGTGAACATTCAGCTTAACGTCAGTGAATTTGTGATACTTCCAGTTAGTGTCCATGAGATATACACAATGGTAATCGCTGTATTTGTGCTTAAGAGAACCAACACTGAAATACAGTGCAAAGTGTGTAGCACTGATAGTAGCTGTCTGGTCTATCATCTTAAATTAATACCTTTTATAATTTATGTGTAAGTGCACTGCTGAATGTTTTTTTCCTGGGTCAGTTCTCTAAAGTGGAAAGCACTAATATTTACCAGATGATGACTGGACGTAACATATCCTTGTAAAATTTGCATAGAAGTGCCTTGAGTCTTGTTGAGACTTGTCAAGTGTTGATATCACTGACTTATATGGCTTTACCCGGAAATTATTATTTCTTAATATTAGGACAAGATTTTGTAGATATTTCATTATGTTGAAATGTTATAAACATAAGAGATAATCCTTTTAAAAAGGTTTCGCTTACTTTCATCTTCATCATCTGAATCTGAGATATCAACTCCTCCTTCGCAGATAGTCACTCTCTCTATGAACAGAAGCACATTCATTATGCATGAGTGTCCAAAGTCAGTAAGCAGTTCTCACTGCTCTTTGTCCAAAGAAGAAACGCTTTGTCAACAAAAATGTAGAAGTCTTACTGGGAGTGAAGTGAGAGATCACCATCTTGAGGCAGGAGCACAGGTAGACAGTTTGTGCTGACACCAGGTTCCCTAGAAAGGCCATACTCCTCCACCACGGGTTGGCTGCGGCCAACCCAGGGCAGCCGCTACACCAGTCAGGAAGAAAACAGGGAATACAATCAATTTTAGCTTA
>JAWCTZ010001171.1:0-23254 GCA_036850595.1 Rhyacichthys aspro | reverse complement strand
CCATCCTGGGCCTCAAAAGGCTCACAGATTTGCCACATCTAATATCAGTCACAGTTAAATCACCCATAACACAACAAAAATCTTATTCCCTATTTTCCATATAATCCACCTTTGTTTAATTTGCTGCAGTTTAACAGTTTAATTTCCTAAAGTTATGTTAATAACCCAAAAAAATAATATTACGTTTACCCCACTACCTTCCTGTGCGCCTGTGTCCTCCTCTTGCCATGTGAGTCTATCAGTAACCTGCACCAAGGGTCAGAGTATGTGTTCAGGATTTTAAGAGCCATGCAATACATTGTGTCGGGTTCCCAAGGTGAAAAACAGAGACAGGCCTGAGATTAATTCAAGCCCCAGTATAATGAGGCTGAGCTCCGACTTCCCCGGTGAATAAAGACAAATGGCTTTTGTTTGTGCCAGCTTTTAGCATCTTGCACTGATAACTCCAATAATCCCAATTTCATGTCTGTGTCTGATCTGCCACGACTACTAAAAACAACAAAAAAAAAGAATAAATTGTAATTGTGGCAGACTTCTATTAAGTCAGTGTATTTTCGTACTTAAATCCCAGGGGGTTTGGTAAAGGAGGAGGTGGGGCAGCTGGATTGAAGATGACAATGCTGTCCTGTCTCTGGAGAAAAGTTCATTCATTTCATCGATGACAACACCCCCCAATCCCATTCATTGTGGCTCAGCGCATTAGCATGGCCCGGCCTTCTGTGAGAGTCATCGTATTAAAGGTTTCATTTGTCAGTGTGTGGCCGTAGTATCAGGGCAGCAGCGCCGCCGTCACCACCGCAGTGATAATTACGGTCTGATCAATGAAATGCTCGTAATTTGCTGCAACTGTCATAACACGGCTATGTGGTGTAAAGGTCAGAGGAATTACACGTGGGTCTGTTAGAGCCGTCGCATAAACATGACCTTAACACGACCCACGTTCAAGAGCAGCTTTCTGCAGCCAGCCGTGACACCACAAAAACATTTCTATTATAGAGCAGAGTCGGCCATTCATCTTCCGTATCTTTGACTGCGCCGGCCATTTTGCTTTAAAGAAGGTAGGGCTCATTCATCCACGCGAAAACATTTTCATTTTTAAACATAAATCTTATATTTCACACAACTTTCACAGCACTCAAACAGAGATCGATGATTTGGGGAGCATATTCTTGACAGCTAAGTCTAAATAAAGTTCATAGCCTATTACAATATACTAAAATCATTTCTAAAGGCTATGTGATGTTAATAGGTGTTAATTTTCACATTTAATTGTAAAGCATTCACACTATATGACATATTTGGTAACAGTAGCTGGTGTCTTATGTCTTAGTGATAGCAATGATCATTTTGATACTTGGATCTTTTACAGGTGTTTTTTGTGGTTTTTGGTGGAATCCCTCTTTGGATATTTACTCCCATGTTTACACAATGTACCTCCAATACTAAATAATAATGTTTCTCTCCAAGCTAAAACACAAAGTCTGGTTCAGTTCAGGTTCCTCCTCCATAAACTCAAAGACATGTTTTTAGGACCACAAGGAACACACTGTCACTGTGATCATCGGCCCTTCATGGGACTGCCTCGTTGAAGGTAAATAAGCCCAGTGGGTCACACTGACTCTACAATATGGAGAGTTACAATATAAGTGTAGTAATTCAATTTATGTTGAAACTGTAGCACATAATTTTTTGTTATGCTAAATTAACTTTTATGTGCCAGTTATTTTGGACAACAAACATCACTATTGTCCATAGTTTATTTTTATTGTATCCCTGAGGGTTTTTGGAACTCTTGCTAACTCTTGCTAACTCAAATCAGTCTGTTATTCTGTTTTCTTATTCAGATGGTGTGTTGAAAAAATTAAATCAATAATTAATACTTAAGGCTAACAAATCCTACAATTGTAAATATTACAATAAATAATTAAATTAGTATTTATGTTCTGGACTTATGGATTGTAATGTGACATTGTGTTGTAATGTAAGTGTGGTTGAATTGTACCGTACTGTATTCACATGTAGACAGTTAGTTGTAGTCTTTTCTCACAGCAACAGTGTCACCACTAGATTTTCCAAACCAGCAGGAGGTAGCTTTTGCCCAAATGACCTTTGAAAGCATCTCCAGCAGGAGTTCAGAGTCCTACAACCTGCAGTGACTACAGTCTGGGTCTCAGTGGGGCATCTATTGTGTTTGTACCTTACAGTAACAAACTGTGCAAAGGCTAAAACTGAACAGGATTAATTCAGCACAGTTCATGTCATTTTGAGTGACATCTCTCTGTGTATACATTCTGTTTACAGAGGTGAATAGAAAACAAATGCAAATTATTGACGCCATCAGAAATGTTGAAATTGGTGGATAATTAATAAAAAGCAATAAACATATATCAAAACAATAATTTATGAACAAAAGTGTCATTTGTGGAGTTCTATTTCGTCGAAGCCTTGACAGCATGTTTTCTTCTGTCACGTTTGATATTTGGGTGCACAAACGTAATAGCCTCAATTCAAATGGCACACACATTATTTCTTTGATTGTTTTTGACGTATCACCACTGTAATTACCGCCGCTGTGTCTGTTGAGTCCTGTCAAACCCAGTGGCTTTCTCACTCTGCCTCATTTAAAGGACTCACTGATCGTTCCTAATTAAGGACTGTTTCTCAGTGAACCTTAATTTGATTTTTTCATCACAAGTGTCAGATACGGCGACAACATTAATGAGAAAATGAGCACTGTCAATTGCCAGTCTGTCAGCCCACAGTTTTAGACAAGGCTGAATGGAAGTAGTATGTTTTTTTAAAGTTAGTTGTTTACTCATTAGCAAACCCCATCTTTTCTATAGACACATGGGCAGGTGCATTAAAGGACAGCTCATCTGCCCCAAACTGTCTTGACTCATTTCAGTCATAGTAATCTTTTCTCAGTCTTTCTGTCTACTTTTGTTTTCTTTATGATTTTGCAAGTAGTCTGTGGTTTACAATTCTCTGTGGGTCTTGTTTGTCCTGTCATCCACAACAGGGATCATGTTAAACGATGAAATGATTTTTTTTCTTTATACTAACGACTTTGAAGCAGCTCTATTACAGCATACATCAGTTTGCTTTAGCAGTTGAAACAGTATGAGCAGCTAAACTCGTGTTATATAATGAGAGATGACTTCACTTTTTTGCCTGGATCATTTTAAGTCATGGTCACCATTGATTTTTAATAAAAGTAGCTCATTTGCAGGATTTTGTGTTTTGAATTTTGAATTTTCTTGGCCATAGAGGACGTGCTCGAACACAGAGCAGAACGGTGGACATTATCTAAAATAAAAGTTAGTTATAGCCAATCATAGACTTTTTAACAGAAGAAAAGTCAATTATATGTAAATACACTACAGTATCGGACAGTGTTTAAATTTATACCAGATTCCTCTTTTTACATTATTATGTGTGGACTAGCACTTCGGAGACATGTCAGTTTTTTTTTTGGTTTTTTTTTTTTGCTGCAGTACCATGAGTGGCCACTAGTGGGATTGTGATAGGCCAGTGAGGGTTTTCTAGGGTCCAGGTCTAAGAACACTGTTATAGACTATACTAACTCCAGTCATTTTTACTAACTGAGCCACATCCACTTTGGCAAATCACAAGGAGATTTGTTCAATTAAAATACTTTGTATGTCTCTCACGTCAGGTTGTTATCTTGCATGACTATGGTGAGACTTTTCAGTGCAGCTTTTTCCAATAGGGAAAGCAATCTGCACTGGCTAAACACAAGATATGGGATATAGTGTTAAGTTCTAATCTTGTCTGAGCCATTATAAAATAGTCCATCTCAGCTAACTCCATCGAACTGGACCTAGTGCTTCTGTTGCTGCTTCTTCATTTATTTATTCTGACTACATCACTACAATTACAGCTCCGTAAAGCCAAATGAAATGCTAAAATAGGCCATAAGCTGGTAATCACTCTTTGGTATACTACATAATTAACGTGAATTCAAATGTAAACTCTGATAATCTGTTCAATCACATTTATGCCCTTTTACTCAGTATAATATTAGCATAGCTATCTGGGTTTGTTCCAAACACTCATAAATATCTGACAGAGCCATAGAGAAAACATTTTTGGCAAGTGATCAGTTCATAAAGCATCTATTTGTATCTTAGAATCACATAATCACTTCTAATCATGACTAAACACAGTAATAAGCCTCTGCAGTATCTTGTTTTGTTTTTTCGTCTTCTTTTGCATCTTGTGTGGATTCCAAAGGTTTTGCGGGTGCTTCATACATTAACACTAGAGTCATAAGCTGGAACGATGTAATTTGCAGCAAGTATATTGTATCTTCTTTGCACCCTTCAGTGCACAGGAGCCAGAGAGACAAAATGCATTGATATACAAAAATACATTTATTTGAAACAATTTCAAAATGACAGTTTCTTTACCGTAGAAATATCGAAATCAAAGATGGAACAGAACATTACGGATGATGCATGCATTGTAGATTGTTGTGCACCAAAGAACACCACAATGCTTTTGCCTTCTGATATCTCATGAATGCAAGGATCTCACTTCAAGTATGGATTCAGACCAGTTTGTTTCTCACTGCGATGTGGCATTAAGATCCAAGACCCATGTGTCCACTGAGAGGTACAGCACAGGTTGGGACAGTGGGGCATGACTTGATAAAGCAACTCATAAAGAAGGATGTTTTCACAGCTTTGTGTGCATTAAAACACTGCATGTTTCTTTGAGAAATGGACTGCAATTGAAGCAACCTGTATTAATGCAAAAACAGAGAAAAAGTATATCATTTGTGGTTTATTGCCAGGTCTCTAAACCTTAAATTCATTTTAACATTTAGTTCTACTTAGACTATGACTTCATTTTAAATGTCAGTGCTGTATTTTTTTCTCTCACACTAGCCAAGGTGGTGTTGTATGCTATCCAGGACTCCTTTTAACAGTGGAAATGCAAATACAAATGGCATGCCACACTGACCCAATCACGCCAGTAAAATGCCATTAACAACTTATCATACATGTTTCTTTCACATCCTTTAAGCCTTGTTATCTTACGGCCCAGTAACAGGACCACTACAGTCAGTACATTCTTCATGGTTCAACAGGACAAAAAGAAAAATATCAACAGTAAAAATATGGTATATGCACAAAACTATGCTTGTGTTCCTCCTAATCCTGTTTGTTTAATAGGACTCAGAACAAAGCAACACCATCAAAGACCCGCCCAAGCACAATCCAAGCCGTGCAAACAAGCCTCTCCTCGAGACATGTGTTGAATACAAGAAAGCCTTAAAACAATCTCACTTCGATGTGTTTGCTCTCTGCAGTAACAGGGCTTGGCTGTTCGCTTTCAGAACGTTATGACAGCCTATTTTTGTGCCGCATTCCCCTGCTGGCCCCCACGCTGTTTACTCAAACTAAAGCATTGTAGGAGAGCGCTGCATGGGCCATCATCTGCTCAGCTGTCCGGCTTTCTGTGATTATCGCCGGGCTGACTACTGGGGAGGTTGATGCCAGTCAACTCGAGGACACTAAGCTTTTGTTGGACTGCAGCATTTGATAGGGAACTGCATGCTGGGAGGAAGCCACTCCTTATTTAGCACCACACACAAATCTGTGATTTATGAAAGGGACCTGATGCTAATAGTGCGAGACGGTAATGACACCAATCCTGTCAGGTTGTACTTTGTTATTGTTTTAACTCAGAATAAACACGGGGAAAGTCTTACTTATTGTTACTGACACTTGGGGCTTGAATAGCTTATTATAGCGTTCCACAAGACACTTCTACTGCATTGAGCAAACACCACACAACCCTGAGCAAAACCTAACCTGCACTTATGGGATTCATTCCAAACGATATATCTGATTTGAGTGTGATTGTGTTAAGTACCCGTGGTGAGCTACTGTATTACCTTCAGTGGATGATGGTCTAAACAGCTGAAGTGTGAAGAGATAGTATTACCAATTATACAAAGCAGTTTGCCAAGGAAAAACAAAAATCCCTTCAGTTTTATGGATTCCTATGAAACTGTAATTTAGAAGGTTGCAAAATGATAAAAACCAAAGCATTGACTGCCCTATAATGGCATGGCAGTGTCATGTACATTCAGACTAAGATTAGGTGAGCCAGGCAGGTTTAAGTTTTTTACCTCGTGAACATAGACAGTTTATTTAATAGAGCTGTCCATGAAATGGTGATCGCTATAAAGGATATTGTTATCTATGATGTCTGTATAATCTGCAATACTAAAAATCTAAATCTCACTAAGTTATAGTGTTCACTTTAGTGGTTATGGCACTGTTCACCCAAATGTTTTCTTTGAAAGTTCAAATTCGCTCACAAACCTTATGTTTGAAAATGAGAACTGAACAAACTTGATTTGCTGATTTGAAGCCAGATGTGACTGAAAAAAGTTGATACTTTCATGTTATGATTTTAAAGGCTTACATTTTACATGTTCAAGAGAGGTCAATGTGTATAATATTCTGACAGCTCTACATGGATCAAAATGAGAATTAGATTTTCCCTCAGTAAGGTTGTTTGTGGTAGCTGTGTGGAGTGTATTAGCTGTATTATACCACTCTGAGTGCAGCAGTCAGTCAGTGAACTCAGGGAAAAAGTGCCTTTTAAAAATGGAACAAAGTGCATTTTTATGGCACTGTAATACACTGTAAATAGCTCTGTGTAGCATATACTGTATGAACATATACATTTTTAAGTAGAATTTTGACTTTCCTTACGCCAATCTGTTTTGTTTTTTTTTCTGCTGCTCTGATTATAACCAGCTCTAGCAAAGATAGTAAACTAAGAATACAACTACCACATACAACATTACTTCAAAGCCTCAAACCATCAATTTAAAGTATTCAGCCTTTCTACTTGACATGTATTACAAGCAAACAATGAAAAAACAAAAACGAAATCATAGAGGACTGGGGCCTTAAAATGAATTATTAAAAAAAAAAAAAAAACTATTTACAACACTTGCTTTATCTACAACACAGAGATTGTGTCCTCAATAAGAACATGCACAAGTCAAGAACTTTATCAAAATGGTAAATTTCTTTAAGTAATTTTTGACTTTGTAACACATTTGTATAACAGACCATTGGTCAGATCTTCTGTCACTGCCATGTTACTCAGACTACGAGCATGTAGAAAGTAATAATATATACATTTAACAGAACAGATGAGAGTATAGTACATTTTCATAATATTCCCTGTTTGACTGAAGACTCAGACATAATAGTCTATATAGGCAGAAATGATTTTCAAAGCAAACTCCTTAAGAAATTTACAGAACTCTTCATAGAATTTGACGAAACATATCTCACTCTGCAAATAAAAGTTATGTAGCTTATACATCCACAAAACCAAGTAAGTTTTGCCAGTAATTACAATAATCTTGAGTACATTGACGTCTGCTTCATGGATGTTGTAGGACGAGACATCCATGCAAGTCTGTAGAAATGAGGTCCCTTTAGAAAACTATTAACATCGGCTGTGTTGAGAATTACAAAACAGAAAAAGAGAACCCCTCCCCGACACGGTTATACTTTTCTCTGTACATGGGCCGTCTCGCTCTTCAGTTTTACACACTAGTACAGTTTGGTATCTCCCTTGTGCTCTCGCAGGCGTTCACCACTCCCCCTGTGCATGAATAAAAGAAGCAGAAGAAGAATGAAGATAGTTAGTCCAACAGAGCTTTGACACTGAGACCTAATGTTATTAATTCATGAATTTACCTAAGGTTTGTGACGGTTTTTGAAGCACATTAGAATAGAACAATCAAAAGACAAATTGTGTGAGGGAAATTTAACAGGAAAGAAAATTACAAAATTACTTTTTTTTAGCAAATTTACAAGTTGCCAATCACATTTACCTCCATTGCAACATTTCAACAAGTACTGAAACAAATGACCAGTGACCAATGGGCAGAAAGAGGTGCATTTCAGAGAAATTTTGAAAACATTTCTATGGAGTAAACATTTAATTATGTTTTTCACATTAGCAAGTTAATGTCCTGTTGTGTCAAAGTGTCAAACAAAACCAAAGTTTGGTCTAAAAGCGTTTGGGACATACACAATGAGTCAATGTGCCCACGTATCTGTATCCATCTTTGTTGTGTTGTATAACAGTTTCCATGTCAGGTTTCCAAAACATATCATAAAACCGACCTCATTTAATGCAACTTTGTCATAAAAGGGTTTTGTTTTTTACAACTTTTTTACTTCAAGTGAAAGTTTGGTTCTTTGTGTGTGGCTTGTTTATAACAAACTCCTATATACAGCATGTGTTGAGTGAATGAAGAGGATCAATGTCTAAAGGCCTCTATTTGTTTTGTTTGAAAGAAAATGTAAATTGTTTCCCTCTGCTGCTCTCAGATTAAAACAACAGCCTACCTGCATTTCTTTCTGAATGCTGTGCTTATAATTGGACTTTAGATAAATGCAGGGAATGACTTATTACCTTTGTTGCCCTTTGAAACAATAGCTAACTCTTGTGTTTTAATTTTCTTTTTTGCTTGAGCCCACAGCATGATAAAAACATGCAGATAGAACTTGCCAAATAACATGCCTTGCATAGACCATAAGATGAAGATATTAGCTCATTTCAGAGAGTTTTCAGATCTTGTGTGGCCAGCCTTCATATAAAGTGCTCATGTGCCAAATTTTTCCTAAATGGTTCCTAAAAGATCTGGTCTAAGGACACATTTGGAGGTGGATTGGATGAAATATAATGTTAAATGGGTTAAGGCTTGCAATGAGAGACCATCTCCATCAGTGACATGGTGTTTCTCAGCTAAAGCACCGCTAGTGGAGTAGCATGACATTGCATTTTAGTTATTAATGATCTCTACTATAACAGCAGCATGTCTCTGAGGTGTCAATACATAATATGTAATCATTATTGTGTTTTATATCAAAGTCAGCCATGCATTGAGTGAAAGTACCATAGACTTGAACTACAATGGAAGATTGCAGAATAGAAAAGTGTGCGTTGCTTAACAATACCAGTAAAAAACTCACTCTCAAGATAATACAATACAGTTAAAATAAACAGTCTTTAGAGCTAGTGTTTAATGAAGCAGGAAAGGGAATCAATCTAAAGTGGATTTATGTATACACCAGGTGTATTTGAGTTTGGAGGTGTCTGAGTGATGCAGAGAGGGATAAATACAAAAGACAGAATACTGCTTCTGTGGCTGGAGGTGGCTGGGGAGGTGAAGGACATGTTTGAAGACTAAAGTCCCATCTAAGGAATGAATGGCTATAAAGGAAACAGTAGAGCAGACATTCTGAATATTTGGCTCCATAAAGTACTGTAACTACTGCCTGTATTGTGACCACAGTCAAGTGATTAAAGCCCTTGCCTCTTCTCTGGCCGGCTAAATGCTGAGGCGGCACCTTCCTGTGTTAGTTTCATTCATTATTCATTGTTCTTAGTACTTAGTACAATCTATTCTTTGCTATGTTTAAAGCCTTCCAGGACTTTCTCTGCTCTGCGACTCCCTATTTGCCGATTAATTAAAAATGCTAAATGGATAATAAGTTGCCAATTTCCTTTAGTAAACAATAATCCAAATTCAATAGCTTAAGGATGCCTAAGGGGGGAAAAAGGGGCTCCATTTATTCAGTGTAATACTTTGTTGATTTATTTGAAACGCATGCTGTTTTTAATGAGTAAAACCCACGTTAAGTGTTTAAACTGGAGGATCTCAGTACAGTTTGCTGACTTACGTTTGACCCTGGCGTCCAGCTCCTTCTCCATGAGTTCTTTGGATGTGGCGAACTCACTCAGAGTGATTTTGGGCGTGCTGTCCCCCTGACCCACAGAGCCGATCATCTCCTGCTCTTTTTCCTGGTTCACCTCGGCGTAGATGTTGATCCAAGGGATTTTTCTGAACACAGCAACAGTGATAACACAGTCAGAAAATTTGTTGTGTCTTGACGTGGTGATTTTGACGTACACTCCAAAATATGATATATTACAAGTGAAAATCCATGATTTAAATTATTATTTTTAACTATAATCCAAGTATTTATCTCCTTTAATAGACTTCTTCATTTAGTCTAAGCTGTAATTTATTCCTGATTACTATTCATATGGATATTAATAGCTCTGTTTTGTCAACTATGAGACTTTCTGAAAAAAAAAGTCTACTCTTTAGAGTAATGAGAAAAAATTCATATTCATAATTAATGACAGCTTTCCCATTTCTTTCACACTTTTCAAGAGAATCATTTTGAGGATGAATAATTTATTCAGCAAATAACAGCAGTGGCACAGCAAGCGCATATTAAAGCATTTAATGGCCGTTTTCTCTGCATTTTATCACTGATTGGAGCATGAGCCTCCTGCATGGGAATGATGCAGAAAGGACTTCCGCAATCTCAGGGGGATATTTTAAATTACATTTGCAAACAGAGGCGCATATCAGCCTATAATTGATTTGTCCAGACTGCGCTCATCTGGAATCATCAATAATGAATTGTATGGTAATGGATATATAGTGGGGCTGTATACGCTCCTACCTCTTGAACTTGTAGATTAGAAACACTGCTAGACCCAGAAACACCACAGAGAGGAGCATGAGCATAGCAGAGCTGCTGTGTCGGGGGCTGGAGTCCACCAAAGGCGCTAAAGGAGGAGACAAGAAGAAAGAACACGGCATAATAAACAGACGTGATGAATAGTACCGAGGGCTGCACAATGAAAACATAACACTAAAACAATAGTAGCATAATTATGTTACAAAATCAGCAAATGGGTGGAAAAGCACTTAGTATAAAATATCAGTGTGCGTGTATCTTTGCACTTTGCAATTTGAGCACTACATTATTTTTTTCTTGTTATGTCGCTGATAAAACAAATGATGGAGTATGGAAGTGACGTGTAAAAATGCCATCATACATGAGGCTTATTATTGTTTGTGATTTTATTTTCATTCACTCTGAGGAGTTTCCTAGTCACAATTTCACCTCTAAATGCATTTCTTTAGATGGCAAGAAGAAACCAGAGTGCTCAGAAAGAAGCAATGGTAGCACAGGGAGGTCATGAAGACTCCACATAGAAAACAAATAACAGCATCACTCCAACAATGTTTTTGCTGTGAGGCAGGAGACTTCTCGAAAAATTGTGTTCTGACTTACATCTACAGCAACCCGTGCTTTGTTGCGTGCCCATTTATTGTAACTGAAGAAAGAGTTATATTAAGATAAGCTACTGTTAATATCGGTCTGTCCTATATAATATACTTTAATGTCTGTCATCTTAATCAGGTTCATTATATCCATGAAAACAATAAATGATAAGTTGATACTAATAGTCGGTTTGTGGGTGGTAATCTGAGTAGAGATAGATTTCTTTAGCAAAAGCATTCAAAGAACAAAGTTACTTTTCCAATGTTTTGTGCAGGTATCTTGATAATGAGGGGTTTAGGCTGTGTAAGAATTTGAAAGACCTTCAATGAAGAGGTTTAATTCCCACCTGTTTAGATTTGTATTTATAAAATTGATTTTTTTTTCACTGTGATAATGATTCATGACAAGAGGATTGTGTTTTTAATATCTCAAATGTCTTAAGCTGAGCTAGCGTGAAATTGTTGTTTCTATTGTATTTCGGAGACGGTGGCAGCAGCTGGTAATGTACACATTTCAGGTGAATCTGAAATGGTTAACTGCACATGCATTTGCCTCCTGTAGGAAACCAACTGACACAAGTGCTTAATGTCACACTACAGCAATTTATCCATAAGGCTTCAACCTTAAATTATATATTTTTTGCATTAGTGTCTGTCATTGCAAGGAAATGACATTGTACTTTCTCTTCCACAGTCACTCCTCCCCTGGCCTTCAGTCAGGAGATGGAGCAGCGTTTCATGCTGACCTTTCTCGAGCAGCTTGAAGGCTTTTTAGACCTTTACTTGGGAGGTGAAACATAAAGAGGGATCCAGCTGAGTACACCTCCAATGTCATTGGAGTGCAGCACAGCGCAGAACGTCACCGAACAGCACACGGCAGCCTGTTAATACCTCGCACTTTAAGCAACAGACAACTCATGGAAGAGTGCCCCCTGAGACTGTAGGCCAAATAAAACCAGCCAAGCATTGAATACAAGGTACACTGTGTCCAGAAGTGACACATGATGCGGACTGCGATATACCTACACCTAAACTAAAAAAAATATAGGCTTTTTGAACATCACAGGTCACTCATTACAGTAGACAGTAACAAGTAACACTACTGCTTCTGTTTGCCATAAAAATGTTAGGCTGGAGCAAGAAATGTGAAAAATATTTTGCAAAGAGCAGTCTAAAATAGCTGATAACTAACTGATGCCTATGGAGACATTTACGGACATTTACAGCCCAAACCATCAAATTTCACTGTACATGAATTCATTGTAAGGGTAAATAACTGAAAGCATACAAAAACCTTCATGCCTATTTTGTTGGGGCTGAGTGACATGTCTTTTGGCAAACAACAAAGATAAAATATGGTTTATATTTTATAGGTTGCCAAAAAGAACAAGGAGAATTTATAAACAAGAGTTATTGTTATTGTTGTCATTGAAGTTGGCGGAGGATATTACAACAAGAAAGTATTGACAATCTGTCACTTTGGAAAGACTGTTGAATTGGATACAGCGCAATTCTGTGTATTTACTTTAATGTTGCTTTTAACAAGTTCAATGGTTGAATACTCACTCCACCTACACAACTCAAACTGTTAAATAAAAGTAAATTGAGCTATCAGATATTTCATTTGCAGTGTCAGGACAAAGCCTCAAAGATTGACTCAAAGCCAGGACTAAGTCGTAGTCATTAAGGTTGAGAAGTGCATTTAAATGTTCCTAAATATGATTTTAGCTAAATTGTACAGTGTTCTTTCTCAAGGACTAAATAATCAACATAATTATGCTCAGTGTAACAGTCATTTTGTGGTTGGATGGCTGTAAAAGAAATAGAACAGATGTTTGGCTTTTGATGACAGGCATAAAAGATCCCCATCTCAAGGAGCTCCACTTAAAATCAACCCTCTCCCTGTGCTCCTTTGCTGAGAATGAAGGCACAATATTATATACTGTTTTTGATGCTTTTGTATAAAAATTAAAAATGCTGAAGCATAATTAAATACATGTGTTTGTGTTGACAGCTTCATGGTAAAGAAGAGTAATGTCTTACCTAGTGTCAGCTGTGTGTTGTAGACAATCACCCGCACAGCAGGCTTCAGCTCGAACTCCACCAGGTTCTGGTTCAGAGCGCTTACAATGACATCAGATGCCTGTTTAACAGATAGAGGACATGGTTGAATAATCCCACCCATTCTTATTCCCAAGGCGTAATAAACAGATGTTCACTCAATGGGCCATGTTATCCTTTAATGATGTGTGAGGTGCCCTTTAGCATTTTATGTTGATACAAGATTTGCATAATTACTGTTTTGTTTAAATGTGTTGTTTTCATCTAAACTTAACCAGATTAATCTTGAGGTGTGTAAGGCTGGTGTTGAGCTTGAGATTGCTTTTTAAAAGGTCTTGTCTTACACACATTTGTATCTGGTCTTGTCTTGGGCTTGGTCTAGGCATCAAGTTCTCAGGATTTAAGTAAGTAAAAAAATCAACAGTTACATCCCAAGAACATGGCTCATTTTTACACGTTTATACAAGAATTTCTCGATCACTCTAAAACATCACTGCGCACATGATTTTGGACTTTACACTGGACTTTGACAGGTTGCAATGTCCAACTGTTTATTTTACAACTGTTACCATGCATTAGCCTTGCCATAGTCAAAGCAATGACTAACTAACTTTTCTATAGACAGATCTTTTGGCTGAACCTAACCAGCACATGACTCAAGTGCTCTGCTCTAAGAATATTATAAATCAGACACAAAAACAGTCACAGAAAGGTCTTCTTAACAACAATTATGTATTTTTAAGATCACAAAATCTCCACACCTTTTCAAGCTCCTCCTCCGTCTTCTTCCTGGACTCTGATTGGTTCTTGCGAGGCAATAGGAAGAGCTCTGCTGCAGTCGGGACTCCTGGGAATACAGCTACCAAGAGCTGCTCTTCTGGGAAGTCTGAGACCTGGAGGGAGCCGGAAACATAACTCATGAGTCCAACACCAGTGACAGCTAATTATTACAAACTGGCACTTTGTCAGAACTTGTTACAATAAATCTCACTGTGCATACATAGAAATATAACATATTTGGGGAGGAATCTTCTATGCACTTCTGTAATTTGCCATATGAAATGACACTTTGAGTCAATAATATGTTCAGAAATATTCCTTTGAGATCTAATTGGCTGCTGGTGAGTCCCTGCTGGAAGCTAAGTGCTTGTGTACACTCAGTGCTTCAGCCAGAAAAAGTGACAGTAATTCACAAGACAAGGATCATATTTAACACAATTCAAACATCACTCAAACTACTGCTGCGAGGGGAAAGGTGATTAAGAAAAGCAGATTAAATAAAGTCTAACTATAAACAACTACCAGCAATTTTACAAAGAGCATTGGCTGACGATTCGGCACAAAAGTACCACCAGCTGTTTTGTACCATTCCAGTTATTTTCTTATCTATAAGACTGAGAAGCAAAGACTCAAGAGTTGTTGTGAGATTGTGCTTGTAATTCTTTATAACTTGCTCAAAATAACTCAAAAAAAAAAAAGCATCTAGTTGCACTACTTTAATGGTCAGTGGTTGAACTGAGAGTAGATGAACTGCTGCAGGAGGAACAGCACATTCATGTTTCCTTTTGAACATACAATCTTTCATGAATACTTCATTTGTTTAAAATGATCTATTTGCTCTACATTTGTTCATAAGCGATACCAAGTCTTAAGTAAAAGTGAAACTATACTCTGCTTCCAAAGAATGACCTTTTTTTTCCTAAACTCTGAGGTGAGGCTAATATTTTGGTTGCTACAACACATTTAGCTTTTGAGCTCTAAGCCTTTCACAGGTTTTATAAAAGTAGTGGGAGCAGTGTCTGTGTGGTCATCGCTCTTTATTTCAGCTGGTCTGGTGTTTTTGTGTCCAGAGCAATAAAGCCAGAGCACATCAGTTATCAAGTGCAGAAACTGCTGGGCTATTTGAGGCGCAAAGTAGTGAACAAATGATAGCCGGGGAATGGGGTGACAGAAGAGGCAACAGACCCTGGAGAAAAAATCAATACACTTGGAACATGTTTGTCCTCAATGCAATTAGTCATTAGTTTAAAAAGCTCCTCGGCAGCTCTCTTTTCAGAAGCCCTTCACATTTAATACTGAACACAATGATCTGATAAAGATGGAGTTAGGCTTTCAATGAGGAGTCAATATTATGACAAACAGGTTTGTTAAGGACAATGAAAAGAAATGGTCTCTTTTTTTTGGTTGATTGCAATGTGTTAAGGAAATAAAATGAAAGTGAGGCGTAGAATTTATTCGACTTGTCTCGTACTGTTGTATCTGGTGTGATCATCCATAAGACTGAGCATTTAAAATACAGTGAGGAAAATAAGTATTTGAACACCCTGCTATTTTGCAAGTTCTCCCACTTAGAAATTATGGAGGGGTCTGAAATTTTCATTGTAGGTGCATGTCCACTGTGAGAGACATAATCTAAAAAAAAATCCAGAAATCACAATGTATGATTTTTTAACTATTTATTTGTATGATACAGCTGCAAATAAGTATTTGAACACCTGTCTATCAGCTAGAATTCTGACCCTCAAAGACCTGTTAGTCCGCCTTTAAAAAGTCCACCTCCACTCCATTTATTATCCTACATTAGATGCACCTGTTTGAGGTCGTTAGCTGCATAAAGACACCTGTCCACCCCATACAATCAGTAAGACTCCAACTACTAACATGGCCAAGACCAAAGAGCTGTCCAAAGACACCAGAGACAAAATTGTAGACCTCCACAAGGCTGAAAAGGGCTACGGGGAAATTGCCAAGCAGCTTGGTGAAAAAAGGTCCACTGTTGGAGCAATTATTAGAAAATGGAAGAAGCTAAACATGACTGTCAATCTCCCTCGGACTGGGTCTCCATGCAAGATCTCACCTCGTGGGGTCTCAATGATCCTAAGAAAGGTGAGGAATCAGCCCAGAACTACACGGGAGGAGCTGGTCAATGACCTGAAAAGAGCTGGGACCACCGTTTCCAAGGTTACTGTTGGTAATACACTAAGACGTCATGGTTTGAAATCATGCATGGCACGGAAGGTTCCCCTGCTTAAACCAGCACATGTCAAGGCCCGTCTTAAGTTTGCCAGTGACCATTTGGATGATCCAGAGGAGTCATGGGAGAAAGTCATGTGGTCAGATGAGACCAAAATAGAACTTTTTGATCATAATTCCACTAACCGTGTTTGGAGGAAGAAGAATGATGAGTACCATCCCAAGAACACCATCCCTACTGTGAAGCATGGGGGTGGTAGCATCATGCTTTGGGGGTGTTTTTCTGCACATGGGACAGGGCGACTGCACTGTATTAAGGAGAGGATGACCGGGGCCATGTATTGCGAGATTTTGGGGTACAACCTCCTTCCCTCAGTTAGAGCATTGAAGATGGGTCAAGGCTGGGTCTTCCAACATGACAATGACCCGAAGCACACAGCCAGGATAACCAAGGAGTGGCTCTGTAAGAAGCATATCAAGGTTCTGGCGTGGCCTAGCCAGTCTCCAGACCTAAACCCAATAGAAAATCTTTGGAGGGAGCTCAAACTCAGCCCAGAAACCTGACTGATCTAGAGAAGATCTGTGTGGAGGAGTGGGCCAAAATCCCTCCTGCAGTGTGTGCAAACCTGGTGGAAAAACTACAGGAAACGTTTGACCTCTGTAATTGCAAACAAAGGCTACTGTACCAAATATTAACACTGATTTTCTCAGGTGTTCAAATACTTATTTGCAGCTGTATCATACAAATAAATATTTAAAAAATCATACATTGTGATTTCTGGATTTTTTTTTTAGATTATGTCTCTCACAGTGGACATGCACCTACAATGAAAATTTCAGACCCCTCCATAATTTCTAAGTGGGAGAACTTGCAAAATAGCAGGGTGTTCAAATACTTATTTTCCTCACTGTATGTGCAAAACTATCTCACTTTAGCTTAATAAATCAATGGCCCAAGATACTTTGGATATGCCACATACAGCACAGTTAAGTCTGGGAGTTTTGGGAATGAAGTAAAATGGAATATAAATCAAACAATGTAACTACATTTCATGCAGCAATACCGGAGCAATGCAGGAAAATAACCTTGCTTTCACAGCCTGAACTGGAACTGGACAAAAAAATGGAAAAGTTCATGGTAAAAAGGCAAATAAAGTGTGCTTCAAAATGCTTGAATGCTCTTTCTAAAATTTCTATAAAGCCTTTTGTGACTGAAAGACGAACTTAAGGTGCACTGGGTAAAATATTGAAAAAACATTGCAGCATACAGTTGGACAAAATTAAAAACACAGTCCAAAAGAAGTGTTTCAATAGCTTTCATAATGTAACATTGTTTGTGTTAGCCCTGAAAAAGTCATTTACCTAAAGCCCAGTTGAACCCAGAATAAGTATCTGCTAGATCCATTACTTCCTGTTACAGCTGATCAGATGTACAAACTAAGCTCTGCTAAAGCATGTCCCTCCTGGGCTACCGTAGCAGCTGTGAAGTGTGGATTTACAGTCTGCAATGTATAACTAAATGTTGCAGAGCAGATTGTCACTGGACTAAATGTGGTGCTTCCCGTCTATGGTTTGAACTCAGGATGTAATCATTGAATAATCCTAAAATATAATCGTATAAAAGGGTATTATGAGTGGAATTATATATCTAAGATCTGTATGCAGTCATTTGTGAGTAAAGATCAACACTGCAGCTGTTTAATCGAGTGAAAAGATGGAGTTATATCTCCACTGCAGGTGACTGAAAACTCTTTGGTCATATTTGAGAAAGTGCCTTTGTAGAACGAATAAGGAGTTGATGGCCTGCATTAAATCCTGAAGGAGAGCATGGACAGTGCAGACATTTTGATTCGAGAAAAGCTGTGTTTGATGAAGATGAGTGAAGCAGACATAACCACAGAATGAAATGCTCCAATGCTGAATGAGCAGAGAGGATTCTGGGTGAAGAGTGCAAAGTCATGATGTGAAAAATTCACCATTGTTTCTACACAGAACGACAGCTCAGTTAAATGGACCCTGGCTTTAATTGCGAGTCGTTGCCTCTCTCATCTGCAGTTTTATTGTTAGGGAGCTGTTTACTGCAGAGGGGCCATCACTTCTGGCCCGGGCTCTGACTCCTCAACCAGAACCAAACCACGAAAAATAACCTTGTCTTTCTGCTGCGTGTTTGTCTGAAAATGAACTTTTGCTCAATAAACACAGCAGGGACACTCGGATTCAGAGACAAATACTCATCTCAAAAAAGCGTGGTGGTATTGTCAGCGTACCCACTGCTGTTCTATTGAAGAGTGGAGCAAAGGTTATCTTTGAAACTTTAGCCCAGACCCAGAGCTATTCTGCAGTGAAATTAGGTGAGGACAGTATAAGCAGATCCAGCTCTATGTTCGAATAAAGCAGCAGAAATAGCCCTGCAACCTATTATTGCAAAAGTTTAATAAGATACTAATAATTCTGAATAAAATAATACAATCATTTATATAAACTTCATAACAAGGTGGTGAAAAATGGCAACAAATCCAGAGTTTCAAAAAAAAAAAAACTGAACAAATGTCTAGTAGTTTTCTTGAAATGAGTTTACTATCTAAAAATGACAGAAATTTCACATAGGGGACCTCATTGCAAACGCCACACTGTAAACTGTAAAAATCTGTAAAATACATTTGTATGCACAATAAAAATGATCATAAATAAGCACATACATTATACTGTACAGCCAAATGCACGTTTTAATCCATGACAAAACCTCTAAAATACCATGTTGAACTTGGCATGAGATTACCACTGAAGAGCCTATCTTAATAATTACTTAAAAGGAACAACTAAAGCACAAGCAAAGCTGTTTCCAGAGGCTCTAGGGGCTCCAGGCCAAAGATACTGACCCACACTCAACTTTATAAATAATAAAAAATCCATGCAAATTGTTAAATAAACACAGTTTTCATTTTCACAGTAATCCATTATGTTGTCCACATAAATTTACATTTGAAGTGGCTAATACTGGAAAGCTAGGTCTTGAACTTGACTTTTGAATTGTTTTGTATTTGAAGAGATGTGGTTAAAAAAAATTAAAAATCCATGCTATTTGATCTCACGGTCTCCTTTGTGCTCAGAATCGGAGGCCGCATTTAAAGTTCAGCAACATCCATGTGACTTTATTTTTCAAGAGTGGAATCAAATACCTTGTAATGCTCGGTCTCTGCCAGCTCTTTGAAATAAAAGCTCTGTGATTTCTCGGCAGTGAAGTACATCAGCCTTTGAGAGAATGCACCAATAACCCTGGTAATTAATTTAAGACTAAAATTTACTGCCTTGATCCAATGGGTTCATGCATAAACAAAAGCAAGTGGGCTGCGAGCATCGATTGGCTATAAATAACTTAACTGAAGACTTCTCACTTGTATTTTATGGAGTAATATGCTTATTTGATTTTAAACAATCTCGAAAATGGAATAATCTAAGATGGGACAAGCATAAGTTATTGATTGGAGCCCCTACCATTTCTACATTTCTCAAAAAGCCATGGTATAGATTTAAACTTCTGTTTCTGAGCAGGGATATGAAAAGTGTGGGCAGTGATTGGAGTTTATTACAGTAAAAAATAATAAACAATGAAATACACAATAATGATAAAATAAGAATTGTTTTAAGAGAAAAAAGTGTCATACTTTTGTAATAAATAATGTGTCACAAGCTAAATAATGTTCAGTCTGTACCATGGTTGTCTCTGTCCCTTTGAGTTGCAGCAAATGAACAGTAATCATTCCCCTATCACCCATTCTCTTTATCCAATGAGAAGAAAGGCTCCACTGTCGCGTGTATGAGCAGTTTTTATACGGAGACACAGCACTCCATCCCTCAATGCTTTTGGCAAAAGATGAAATGCAGAGCTAAGTGAAAAAGCAGCTAAAGTTGCTTAGTTCTGCATTAACAATCTAATGCAATATTGCAAGATCAGGTCAGGGATACCCACAGTAAGGCTTGCAGAGCAAAGTTTCGCCCCATTAGCTATTATTTGGGACAATAATCAAACTGTTTGGCATAACTATAAACATAACTCTAAAAGTCCTATTTATAATGAACCAAATAGGAGTCACAAGAAATAATAATAACAAAAATAACCAGCACTCTCCCCCTCCAGCAGTGTGGTAATCTTTCCTGCTTATTTTATGTAAATTAAAGCAACACCAGACCAATTTTTCCCCACTAAATACTAATATGTTACATTAAATCGAAGTTAAGAGCTTACCTGAAACTTTTCTCTTTGGAGTTTACCATTATAGACTATAGCGATCCTGTAATTATCTCTGCCTCGTTAAACATTGCATTGAAGCATTGCCAATATTTATCCTTGTTTAATTTGATGCCCTTTTCTCTATTTTTTTTGCTCTAAAATGAGTTTTCTAAAGGAATAACCCATTTTCTTGGTTTATTTCCTTGGTCCTGCGCTGTTGACATCAGTGTCAACCAATGGGTGCGCTGTCTTTACCGGAGCGAGCTGTGATTGGCCAAAATCCCGCTGTGGGCTGATCATTCTCATCCATTAAAAATTCTTAATTATAAAGCCTAGATCACATCTCATTTTTTCCACCGATGATTCCTATCACAAAAAGAGATAGGTGATTAAACTGTCAAACTAAATGCAACAGTAAAAAAAATGGACATTGCCTTTTAATTATTTCTGTATAAACTTTTTTAAAAACCAACGCCCTATAACAAAGTCTTTTCAAAGCACAAAGCAGACTGCTCCTCATCAGCTGAGAATAGAGCGATGAGCAGCACTTAACAGTGACGGTGGGCTTCCCACTCACAGCAAGAGCACTCACCCCCACCTACTGCATCACACAAAGTCACAGACACACACATCCGCAACAGTGACAGCGATCAGGATCTGGGAGTCAAGATAATTTTGTGTGCGACTTTGAAAATGAAGGAAGCCATCTTGGGAGGGAAGGGAGGGAAGCGTCTCGGCACCTGTCGGCTGATGAATCACACTGTGGCCCTGGGGTGCTCTCGAAACGCACCAATGAGCAAAGAGTATTGGCCAGCGGAGGTAATAGGGATATGGGAAATAATTGAGAAGAAGGGTGAAAATATGAGATGAAAAGACAAAAAAAAAGAAGAGGGCAGAAGAGACGCAGAAGGACAAAGAAAATGAAAATCACTCACTTGAAGTAGAGCCTTCTTAATTACTCTGCTCACGTCATGCCTCCACTCGGGTATGTCGGGGTTGAACTCGTCCAGATTGGGCGAGAAAGATAAAAGTAGTGATTTGAAGAATTCTGTTAAAAAAAGAGGGGGGAGAATCATCCATTAATACGCTCACATCCAGGGGCATTATTCTCAGGAAGCTGTGCCAACTGTCATTTCCCTGAGTCTCAGGTAGTTAACACTTGATGAAACTGAGAAGAGGTGTCCCCCACATCCTCCTGCACTTCGCTTTTGGCTAAAGATGCACTTCCAGATAATTAGAAAATGTCACAGCTTTACGCTAACACATCCTCTGGTCATAAATCCTCACATTTCACATGCAGAACTACTTCATATCAAATGAAGACATACTCTTCAGAGAGAGGAATTGTAATGGGAATATTTTAGTCGAGTAGTTGCATTTTAATTCGCAAGGATCTCACCAAGTGCTATTTCTGCAAATGCCGGATTTTTAAAATAATAATGCTTATACAAATGACATGTTATGTGGCTTTTGTGTGAATCATTTTAACCACAGGAAAGAGGCAGTGGATGGTGTTCCAACATCACATGTACTTTTGATTCATAATGTGGTTCAGTTTTTAACGTCTTGGATTGAGAAAAGATGCATTTATATTTGATTAAATGAAATTGCTTTGCAGTTTTATAAGTTTACTGCTTGACACAACTTGATGGCTTGTATATATAGACAAATCCAGTCATGGGTTATTATGGACCCACCATCTTGGGTTGGGAAATCAACATATTGATTCTTTTTTATGTTTAACCTATTGCTGATTTATGATTCTATGAAATGCATTTTATTTTTAATAATGCTGTATATAATTTCGTCTATAAGCCATGCCATTTTTTCATGCCACCCTTAGTCTAAACAGTTTTGGATTGCATTATAATATGACAAAAACTGCCAAGCCCCCTTTAACCAGTATATATTACACATATTAGATGCGCATTCTTCCGTTATTGATAGTTTGCAGGAACGCTACATTTGATTTGAAGTCCTGGGCTGGTTGGATATTACAAAAAACATATATTACAAAAGAGACTATTCCGAGCTCGTTCTCTGACCTTTGACCGCGATAGTCCTGGTGTCCTGCAGTATGGTGCTGGCTGCAGCCACTTGCACCGTGACGCTGTGCATTCCCTCGGTGGTAAACGTGTACGAGATGCTCCCCTCCAGCGTTATCATCGGCTGAAGCACAAAAAGTCACAGCGCACAATCAGGTTACTCCGTTTGAACACATCGCGCACCTGTTCCCCACATCCTCATGCTTTATTCATGGCACTCTTTTGGGCTCTAATGTGGTTGTTTTCCTGCTTTATAAGGGCCAAGGGAACACTGATGTGGAGAATAGATTTATAGAAAGCTATGATGCCAGGGAAGTGTGTGTTTCAACTCCGGCGTCCCGTGGAGTTTCTATGGGGTTCGTTCAACTTTTATACACCGCAGCAATACAACAAAGGCAGTAATGTAAAAATAACAAAACTAAGCTACATGCTTTCCTGCAATAGTGACAACCCATATCCTGCATCGCAAAACTTCCTTTATACCTGGCTTCAAAAAGGGGTTTATATGCCCCAGTACTCTGCAATGTATTCAATAACCCAGTACTCTGCAATGTATTCAGTGTATTCAAACTAAAATAGAAAAGTGGGTCAACCGCGATGAGTTGAATGAGCACAATGTACAAATAACAGGTCATTATGTCACTTATTCTTATTCATATACAGAGTTGTCTTTATCATAGAAATGTATTGTGAAGTACTCCATGTTTTTGTTTTGTTACCCCTCACATAACACAAGATAGTTCAGTATTTTTCTATAATTTTACCTTTTTACCTACAGTAGAGTGCACT
>JAWCTZ010001170.1:0-17500 GCA_036850595.1 Rhyacichthys aspro | reverse complement strand
GACCGTGCATCCCATGTACCTTTTCATGGTTTTTATTTTTAATCCTAACTCGCCAGTGCCTCCACGGGATAGTCGGCCCGTCTTGACCCACTCAGGGTCACCATCCTCCTCTGTACCCGGGCTTGTCCCCTTCTGGGCTTGTCCCTATTCTGGGTTGGCTGGCCCGCACTCTGCACTCAGTCTATAAACCTCTGTAACAACTCAACATCAGATACAAGTGGCTCCTTCCTAAGCCTATGCTAGGCCTTGCCCTAACCCTAAGTTCTTCTACCCCTTGCCTAACCCTAAGTCCCAGGGATTTATTTTAATTTTAATTTTATTTTTCCCTTATTTTTGTTTTTATTTTTAAGGCCAACCCTGGTCTTTCCCTAACCCTAAGGACTCCCACCCCTTGCCTAACCCTAAAACCCAATTTTACTTACCTGATACTCACCTTAGTCTATTTGTTATGGTCCTCTCTCCACCTGAAAAAACACAAAAACATTGAAACTAAAAATAGTATATTCCTATCTCAACCTGAAAAAGAAGGATATTAATAGAGCAACTAAGCTTATACTTACCTGGGGCATCCTATCTCAACCTGAAAGAGGAGACAGAAAAAGAAAAACAATATAATATGGACAACAGAGGACATAACAAATACACATTAAACAACAACAATAACAATTGGATGGGTTGGGTTCACATAAAACATCAGTCTCAATAACAGAACAGTGTGGGAGTCTGGGGATATTTATTTTATTTTGTTTTGGGATTTTATTTTAATTTTATTTTGTTTGTTTTGTTTTTATTCTTTTGTTTTTATTCTTTTGTTTTTATGTTTGTTTATTTTGTTCCCCCTTGTTTTGGTTGGTAGCTCTCTGAGCTCAAGCAAGCACCGGGGCGGAGCTAGACCTGGATATGCACAGACATGCCTTACTTACCTCTGTCTCACTCCAACACTTGAGGGGACCAGACCAAGCAAATTAGGAGCTGGTTATGGGGAAAATAGTGTGCCAAAGCCTGAAGAAGACACAGAAATAGTCGAAACGTCGCGATGGGCACACTGGGGAGGGAAATTATTTTGTCTTTTTATGTTTTATTTTTTTTTTTTTTTTTTTTTACAACTTTTTAGTTTTTTCATTATTTATATTCATTTTTTCACGCATTATTTCATTTTACATTTTGTATTTTAGTTTACACATTTTTTGTTTGGGTTTTATTTTATTTTGAGGGGGATGGGGGGCGGTGGGGAGGGGTTGTGCTTGGTGTGACTGGGAGGGGGCCATGGAACACAGGGGGAAGAGAGGAGAGGACGGGAACACTACCTGTGTTGATGGACCGTGCATCCCATGTACCTTTTCATGGTTTTTATTTTAATCCTAACTCGCCAGTGCCTCCACGGGATAGTCGGCCCGTCTTGACCCACTCAGGGTCACCATCCTCCTCTGTACCGGGGCTTGTCCCCTTCTGGGCTTGTCCCTATTCTGGGTTGGCTGGCCCGCACTCTGCACTCAGTCTATAAACCTCTGTAACAACTAAACATCAGATACAAGTGGCTCCTTCCTAAGCCTATGCTAGGCCTTGCCCTAACCCTAAGTTCTTCTACCCCTTGCCTAACCCTAAGTCCCAGGGATTTATTTTAATTTCAATTTTATTTTTCCCTTATTTTTGTTTTTATTTTTAAGGCCAACCCTGGTCTTTCCCTAACCCTAAGGACTCCCACCCCTTGCCTAACCCTAAAACCCAATTTTACTTACCTGATACTCACCTTAGTCTATTTGTTATGGTCCTCTCTCCACCTGAAAAAAACACAAAAACATTGAAACTAAAAATAGTATATTCCTATCTCAACCTGAAAAAGAAGGATATTAATAGAGCAACTAAGCTTATACTTACCTGGGGCATCCTATCTCAACCTGAAAGAGGAGACAGAAAAAGAAAAACAATATAATATGGACAACAGAGGACATAACAAATACACATTAAACAACAACAATAACAATTGGATGGGTTGGGTTCACATAAAACATCAGTCTCAATAACAGAACAGTGTGGGAGTCTGGGGATATTTATTTTATTTTGTTTTGGGATTTTATTTTAATTTTATTTTGTTTGTTTTGTTTTTATTCTTTTGTTTTTATTCTTTTGTTTTTATGTTTGTTTATTTTGTCCCCCCTTGTTTTGGTTGGTAGCTCTCTGAGCTCAAGCAAGCACCGGGGGCGGAGCTAGACCTGGATATGCACAGACATGCCTTACTTACCTCTGTCTCACTCCAACACTTGAGGGGACCAGACCAAGCAAATTAGGAGCTGGTTATGGGGAAAATAGTGTGCCAAAGCCTGAAGAAGACACAGAAATAGTCGAAACGTCGCGATGGGCACACTGGGGAGGGAAATTATTTTGTCTTTTTATGTTTTATTTTTTATTTTTCTTTTTTTTTTTACAACTTTTTAGTTTTTTCATTATTTATATTCATTTTTTCACGCATTATTTCATTTTACATTTTGTATTTTAGTTTACACATTTTTTGTTTGGGTTTTATTTTATTTTGAGGGGGATGGGGGGCGGTGGGGAGGGGTTGTGCTTGGTGTGACTGGGAGGGGGCCATGGAACACAGGGGGAAGAGAGGAGAGGACGGGAACACTACCTGTGTTGATGGACCGTGCATCCCATGTACCTTTTCATGGTTTTTATTTTAATCCTAACTCGCCAGTGCCTCCACGGGATAGTCGGCCCGTCTTGACCCACTCAGGGTCACCATCCTCCTCTGTACCGGGGCTTGTCCCCTTCTGGGCTTGTCCCTATTCTGGGTTGGCTGGCCCGCACTCTGCACTCAGTCTATAAACCTCTGTAACAACTAAACATCAGATACAAGTGGCTCCTTCCTAAGCCTATGCTAGGCCTTGCCCTAACCCTAAGTTCTTCTACCCCTTGCCTAACCCTAAGTCCCAGGGATTTATTTTAATTTCAATTTTATTTTTCCCTTATTTTTGTTTTTATTTTTAAGGCCAACCCTGGTCTTTCCCTAACCCTAAGGACTCCCACCCCTTGCCTAACCCTAAAACCCAATTTTACTTACCGGATACTCACCTTAGTCTATTTGTTATGGTCCTCTCTCCACCTGAAAAAAACACAAAAACATTGAAACTAAAAATAGTATATTCCTATCTCAACCTGAAAAAGAAGGATATTAATAGAGCAACTAAGCTTATACTTACCTGGGGCATCCTATCTCAACCTGAAAGAGGAGACAGAAAAAGAAAAACAATATAATATGGACAACAGAGGACATAACAAATACACATTAAACAACAACAATAACAATTGGATGGGTTGGGTTCACATAAAACATCAGTCTCAATAACAGAACAGTGTGGGAGTCTGGGGATATTTATTTTATTTTGTTTTGGGATTTTATTTTAATTTTATTTTGTTTGTTTTGTTTTTATTCTTTTGTTTTTATTCTTTTGTTTTTATGTTTGTTTATTTTGTCCCCCCTTGTTTTGGTTGGTAGCTCTCTGAGCTCAAGCAAGCACCGGGGGCGGAGCTAGACCTGGATATGCACAGACATGCCTTACTTACCTCTGTCTCACTCCAACACTTGAGGGGACCAGACCAAGCAAATTAGGAGCTGGTTATGGGGAAAATAGTGTGCCAAAGCCTGAAGAAGACACAGAAATAGTCGAAACGTCGCGATGGGCACACTGGGGAGGGAAATTATTTTGTCTTTTTATGTTTTATTTTTTATTTTTCTTTTTTTTTTTACAACTTTTTAGTTTTTTCATTATTTATATTCATTTTTTCACGCATTATTTCATTTTACATTTTGTATTTTAGTTTACACATTTTTTGTTTGGGTTTTATTTTATTTTGAGGGGGATGGGGGGCGGTGGGGAGGGGTTGTGCTTGGTGTGACTGGGAGGGGGCCATGGAACACAGGGGGAAGAGAGGAGAGGACGGGAACACTACCTGTGTTGATGGACCGTGCATCCCATGTACCTTTTCATGGTTTTTATTTTAATCCTAACTCGCCAGTGCCTCCACGGGATAGTCGGCCCGTCTTGACCCACTCAGGGTCACCATCCTCCTCTGTACCGGGGCTTGTCCCCTTCTGGGCTTGTCCCTATTCTGGGTTGGCTGGCCCGCACTCTGCACTCAGTCTATAAACCTCTGTAACAACTAAACATCAGATACAAGTGGCTCCTTCCTAAGCCTATGCTAGGCCTTGCCCTAACCCTAAGTTCTTCTACCCCTTGCCTAACCCTAAGTCCCAGGGATTTATTTTAATTTCAATTTTATTTTTCCCTTATTTTTGTTTTTATTTTTAAGGCCAACCCTGGTCTTTCCCTAACCCTAAGGACTCCCACCCCTTGCCTAACCCTAAAACCCAATTTTACTTACCTGATACTCACCTTAGTCTATTTGTTATGGTCCTCTCTCCACCTGAAAAAAACACAAAAACATTGAAACTAAAAATAGTATATTCCTATCTCAACCTGAAAAAGAAGGATATTAATAGAGCAACTAAGCTTATACTTACCTGGGGCATCCTATCTCAACCTGAAAGAGGAGACAGAAAAAGAAAAACAATATAATATGGACAACAGAGGACATAACAAATACACATTAAACAACAACAATAACAATTGGATGGGTTGGGTTCACATAAAACATCAGTCTCAATAACAGAACAGTGTGGGAGTCTGGGGATATTTATTTTATTTTGTTTTGGGATTTTATTTTAATTTTATTTTGTTTGTTTTGTTTTTATTCTTTTGTTTTTATTCTTTTGTTTTTATGTTTGTTTATTTTGTCCCCCCTTGTTTTGGTTGGTAGCTCTCTGAGCTCAAGCAAGCACCGGGGGCGGAGCTAGACCTGGATATGCACAGACATGCCTTACTTACCTCTGTCTCACTCCAACACTTGAGGGGACCAGACCAAGCAAATTAGGAGCTGGTTATGGGGAAAATAGTGTGCCAAAGCCTGAAGAAGACACAGAAATAGTCGAAACGTCGCGATGGGCACACTGGGGAGGGAAATTATTTTGTCTTTTTATGTTTTATTTTTTATTTTTCTTTTTTTTTTTTACAACTTTTTAGTTTTTTCATTATTTATATTCATTTTTTCACGCATTATTTCATTTTACATTTTGTATTTTAGTTTACACATTTTTTGTTTGGGTTTTATTTTATTTTGAGGGGGATGGGGGGCGGTGGGGAGGGGTTGTGCTTGGTGTGACTGGGAGGGGGCCATGGAACACAGGGGGAAGAGAGGAGAGGACGGGAACACTACCTGTGTTGATGGACCGTGCATCCCATGTACCTTTTCATGGTTTTTATTTTAATCCTAACTCGCCAGTGCCTCCACGGGATAGTCGGCCCGTCTTGACCCACTCAGGGTCACCATCCTCCTCTGTACCGGGGCTTGTCCCCTTCTGGGCTTGTCCCTATTCTGGGTTGGCTGGCCCGCACTCTGCACTCAGTCTATAAACCTCTGTAACAACTAAACATCAGATACAAGTGGCTCCTTCCTAAGCCTATGCTAGGCCTTGCCCTAACCCTAAGTTCTTCTACCCCTTGCCTAACCCTAAGTCCCAGGGATTTATTTTAATTTCAATTTTATTTTTCCCTTATTTTTGTTTTTATTTTTAAGGCCAACCCTGGTCTTTCCCTAACCCTAAGGACTCCCACCCCTTGCCTAACCCTAAAACCCAATTTTACTTACCGGATACTCACCTTAGTCTATTTGTTATGGTCCTCTCTCCACCTGAAAAAAACACAAAAACATTGAAACTAAAAATAGTATATTCCTATCTCAACCTGAAAAAGAAGGATATTAATAGAGCAACTAAGCTTATACTTACCTGGGGCATCCTATCTCAACCTGAAAGAGGAGACAGAAAAAGAAAAACAATATAATATGGACAACAGAGGACATAACAAATACACATTAAACAACAACAATAACAATTGGATGGGTTGGGTTCACATAAAACATCAGTCTCAATAACAGAACAGTGTGGGAGTCTGGGGATATTTATTTTATTTTGTTTTGGGATTTTATTTTAATTTTATTTTGTTTGTTTTGTTTTTATTCTTTTGTTTTTATTCTTTTGTTTTTATGTTTGTTTATTTTGTCCCCCCTTGTTTTGGTTGGTAGCTCTCTGAGCTCAAGCAAGCACCGGGGGCGGAGCTAGACCTGGATATGCACAGACATGCCTTACTTACCTCTGTCTCACTCCAACACTTGAGGGGACCAGACCAAGCAAATTAGGAGCTGGTTATGGGGAAAATAGTGTGCCAAAGCCTGAAGAAGACACAGAAATAGTCGAAACGTCGCGATGGGCACACTGGGGAGGGAAATTATTTTGTCTTTTTATGTTTTATTTTTTATTTTTCTTTTTTTTTTTACAACTTTTTAGTTTTTTCATTATTTATATTCATTTTTTCACGCATTATTTCATTTTACATTTTGTATTTTAGTTTACACATTTTTTGTTTGGGTTTTATTTTATTTTGAGGGGGATGGGGGGCGGTGGGGAGGGGTTGTGCTTGGTGTGACTGGGAGGGGGCCATGGAACACAGGGGGAAGAGAGGAGAGGACGGGAACACTACCTGTGTTGATGGACCGTGCATCCCATGTACCTTTTCATGGTTTTTATTTTAATCCTAACTCGCCAGTGCCTCCACGGGATAGTCGGCCCGTCTTGACCCACTCAGGGTCACCATCCTCCTCTGTACCGGGGCTTGTCCCCTTCTGGGCTTGTCCCTATTCTGGGTTGGCTGGCCCGCACTCTGCACTCAGTCTATAAACCTCTGTAACAACTAAACATCAGATACAAGTGGCTCCTTCCTAAGCCTATGCTAGGCCTTGCCCTAACCCTAAGTTCTTCTACCCTTGCCTAACCCTAAGTCCCAGGGATTTATTTTAATTTCAATTTTATTTTTCCCTTATTTTTGTTTTTATTTTTAAGGCCAACCCTGGTCTTTCCCTAACCCTAAGGACTCCCACCCCTTGCCTAACCCTAAAACCCAATTTTACTTACCGGATACTCACCTTAGTCTATTTGTTATGGTCCTCTCTCCACCTGAAAAAAACACAAAAACATTGAAACTAAAAATAGTATATTCCTATCTCAACCTGAAAAAGAAGGATATTAATAGAGCAACTAAGCTTATACTTACCTGGGGCATCCTATCTCAACCTGAAAGAGGAGACAGAAAAAGAAAAACAATATAATATGGACAACAGAGGACATAACAAATACACATTAAACAACAACAATAACAATTGGATGGGTTGGGTTCACATAAAACATCAGTCTCAATAACAGAACAGTGTGGGAGTCTGGGGATATTTATTTTATTTTGTTTTGGGATTTTATTTTAATTTTATTTTGTTTGTTTTGTTTTTATTCTTTTGTTTTTATTCTTTTGTTTTTATGTTTGTTTATTTTGTCCCCCCTTGTTTTGGTTGGTAGCTCTCTGAGCTCAAGCAAGCACCGGGGGCGGAGCTAGACCTGGATATGCACAGACATGCCTTACTTACCTCTGTCTCACTCCAACACTTGAGGGGACCAGACCAAGCAAATTAGGAGCTGGTTATGGGGAAAATAGTGTGCCAAAGCCTGAAGAAGACACAGAAATAGTCGAAACGTCGCGATGGGCACACTGGGGAGGGAAATTATTTTGTCTTTTTATGTTTTATTTTTTATTTTTCTTTTTTTTTACAACTTTTTAGTTTTTTCATTATTTATATTCATTTTTTCACGCATTATTTCATTTTACATTTTGTATTTTAGTTTACACATTTTTTGTTTGGGTTTTATTTTATTTTGAGGGGGATGGGGGGGGGGGGGGGGGGTTGTGCTTGGTGTGACTGGGAGGGGGCCATGGAACACAGGGGGAAGAGAGGAGAGGACGGGAACACTACCTGTGTTGATGGACCGTGCATCCCATGTACCTTTTCATGGTTTTTATTTTAATCCTAACTCGCCAGTGCCTCCACGGGATAGTCGGCCCGTCTTGACCCACTCAGGGTCACCATCCTCCTCTGTACCGGGGCTTGTCCCCTTCTGGGCTTGTCCCTATTCTGGGTTGGCTGGCCCGCACTCTGCACTCAGTCTATAAACCTCTGTAACAACTAAACATCAGATACAAGTGGCTCCTTCCTAAGCCTATGCTAGGCCTTGCCCTAACCCTAAGTTCTTCTACCCCTTGCCTAACCCTAAGTCCCAGGGATTTATTTTAATTTCAATTTTATTTTTCCCTTATTTTTGTTTTTATTTTTTAAGGCCAACCCTGGTCTTTCCCTAACCCTAAGGACTCCCACCCCTTGCCTAACCCTAAAACCCAATTTTACTTACCGGATACTCACCTTAGTCTATTTGTTATGGTCCTCTCTCCACCTGAAAAAAACACAAAAACATTGAAACTAAAAATAGTATATTCCTATCTCAACCTGAAAAAGAAGGATATTAATAGAGCAACTAAGCTTATACTTACCTGGGGCATCCTATCTCAACCTGAAAGAGGAGACAGAAAAAGAAAAACAATATAATATGGACAACAGAGGACATAACAAATACACATTAAACAACAACAATAACAATTGGATGGGTTGGGTTCACATAAAACATCAGTCTCAATAACAGAACAGTGTGGGAGTCTGGGGATATTTATTTTATTTTGTTTTGGGATTTTATTTTAATTTTATTTTGTTTGTTTTGTTTTTATTCTTTTGTTTTTATTCTTTTGTTTTTATGTTTGTTTATTTTGTCCCCCCTTGTTTTGGTTGGTAGCTCTCTGAGCTCAAGCAAGCACCGGGGGCGGAGCTAGACCTGGATATGCACAGACATGCCTTACTTACCTCTGTCTCACTCCAACACTTGAGGGGACCAGACCAAGCAAATTAGGAGCTGGTTATGGGGAAAATAGTGTGCCAAAGCCTGAAGAAGACACAGAAATAGTCGAAACGTCGCGATGGGCACACTGGGGAGGGAAATTATTTTGTCTTTTTATGTTTTATTTTTTATTTTTCTTTTTTTTTTTACAACTTTTTAGTTTTTTCATTATTTATATTCATTTTTTCACGCATTATTTCATTTTACATTTTGTATTTTAGTTTACACATTTTTTGTTTGGGTTTTATTTTATTTTGAGGGGGATGGGGGGCGGTGGGGAGGGGTTGTGCTTGGTGTGACTGGGAGGGGGCCATGGAACACAGGGGGAAGAGAGGAGAGGACGGGAACACTACCTGTGTTGATGGACCGTGCATCCCATGTACCTTTTCATGGTTTTTATTTTAATCCTAACTCGCCAGTGCCTCCACGGGATAGTCGGCCCGTCTTGACCCACTCAGGGTCACCATCCTCCTCTGTACCGGGGCTTGTCCCCTTCTGGGCTTGTCCCTATTCTGGGTTGGCTGGCCCGCACTCTGCACTCAGTCTATAAACCTCTGTAACAACTAAACATCAGATACAAGTGGCTCCTTCCTAAGCCTATGCTAGGCCTTGCCCTAACCCTAAGTTCTTCTACCCTTGCCTAACCCTAAGTCCCAGGGATTTATTTTAATTTCAATTTTATTTTTCCCTTATTTTTGTTTTTATTTTTTAAGGCCAACCCTGGTCTTTCCCTAACCCTAAGGACTCCCACCCCTTGCCTAACCCTAAAACCCAATTTTACTTACCGGATACTCACCTTAGTCTATTTGTTATGGTCCTCTCTCCACCTGAAAAAAACACAAAAACATTGAAACTAAAAATAGTATATTCCTATCTCAACCTGAAAAAGAAGGATATTAATAGAGCAACTAAGCTTATACTTACCTGGGGCATCCTATCTCAACCTGAAAGAGGAGACAGAAAAAGAAAAACAATATAATATGGACAACAGAGGACATAACAAATACACATTAAACAACAACAATAACAATTGGATGGGTTGGGTTCACATAAAACATCAGTCTCAATAACAGAACAGTGTGGGAGTCTGGGGATATTTATTTTATTTTGTTTTGGGATTTTATTTTAATTTTATTTTGTTTGTTTTGTTTTTATTCTTTTGTTTTTATTCTTTTGTTTTTATGTTTGTTTATTTTGTTCCCCCTTGTTTTGGTTGGTAGCTCTCCGAGCTCAAACAAGCACCGTGGCGGAGCTAGACCTGGATATGCACAGACATGCCTTTACTTACCTCTGTCTCACTCCAACACTTGAGGGGACCAGACCAAGCAAATTAGGAGCTGGTTATGGGGAAATAGTGTGCCAAAGCCTGAAGAAGACACAGAAATAGTCGAAACGTCGCGATGGGCACACTGGGGAGGGAAATTATTTTGTCTTTTTATGTTTTATTTTTTATTTTTTTTTTTTTACAACTTTTTAGTTTTTTTCATTATTTATATTCATTTTTTCACGCATTATTTCATTTTACATTTTGTATTTTAGTTTACACATTTTTGTTTGGGTTTTATTTTATTTTGAGGGGGATGGGGGCGGTGGGGAGGGGTTGTGCTTGGTGTGACTGGGAGGGGGCCATGGAACACAGGGGGAAGAGAGGAGAGGACGGGAACACTACCTGTGTTGATGGACCGTGCATCCCATGTACCTTTTCATGGTTTTTATTTAATCCTAACTCGCCAGTGCCTCCACGGGATAGTCGGCCCGTCTTGACCCACTCAGGGTCACCATCCTCCTCTGTACCCGGGCTTGTCCCCTTCTGGGCTTGTCCCTATTCTGGGTTGGCTGGCCCGCACTCTGCACTCAGTCTATAAACCTCTGTAACAACTCAACATCAGATACAAGTGGCTCCTTCCTAAGCCTATGCTAGGCCTTGCCCTAACCCTAAGTTCTTCTACCCTTGCCTAACCCTAAGTCCCAGGGATTTATTTTAATTTTAATTTTATTTTTCCCTTATTTTTGTTTTTATTTTTTAAGGCCAACCCTGGTCTTTCCTAACCCTAAGGACTCCCACCCCTTGCCTAACCCTAAAACCCAATTTTACTTACCTGATACTCACCTTAGTCTATTTGTTATGGTCCTCTCTCCACCTGAAAAAACACAAAAACATTGAAACTAAAAATAGTATATTCCTATCTCAACCTGAAAAAGAAGGATATTAATAGAGCAACTAAGCTTATACTTACCTGGGGCATCCTATCTCAACCTGAAAGAGGAGACAGAAAAAGAAAAACAATATAATATGGACAACAGAGGACATAACAAATACACATTAAACAACAACAATAACAATTGGATGGGTTGGGTTCACATAAAACATCAGTCTTTTTAACAGAACAGTGTGGGAGTCTGGGGATATTTATTTTATTTTGTTTTGGGATTTTATTTTTATTTTATTTTGTTTGTTTTGTTTTTATTCTTTTGTTTTTATTCTTTTGTTTTTATGTTTGTTTTTTTTGTCCCCCCTGTTTGGTTGGTGCTCTCACTCAGCAGCACCGGGCGATAGACCTGATATGCACAGACATGTCTTTCTTACCTCTTCCACACTTGGGGACAGACCAAAAAAATTAGAGATGGTTTTGGGGAAATTGGTGTACCCAAACTGAAGAAAAAACCGAAATAGTGGAAACGCGCGGAAAAACACAGGGAAGGGAAATTAAATTTGTCTTTTTGTGTTTTATTTTTTATTTTTTTTTTTTTTTTACAAATTTTTAGTTTTTTCATTATTTATATTCTTTTTTTCACGCATTATTTCATTTTACATTTTGAATTTTAGTTTACACATTTTTTGTTTGGGTTTTATTTTTTTTTGAGGGGAGGGGGGCGGTGGGGAGGCTTGTGTTTGGTTGACTGGGGGGGCCACGGAACACAGGGGAAGAGAGGAGTAGGACGGGAACACTACCTGTGTTGATGGACCGTGCATCCCATGTACTTTTTCATGGTTTTTATTTTTAATCCTAACTCGCCAGTGCCTCCATGGGATAGTCGGCCCGTCTTGACCCACTCAGGGTCACCATCCTCCTCTGTACCGGGCTTGTCCCTCTGGGCTTGTCCCTATTCTGGGTTGGCTACCCGCACTCTGCACTCAGTCTATAAACCTCTGTAACAACTCAACATCAGATACAAGTGGCTCCTTCATAGCTTATACTAGGCCTTGCCCTAACCCTAAGTCCTCTACCCTTGCCTAACCCTAAGTCCCAGGGATTTATTTTAATTTTAATTTTATTTTTCCCTTATTTTGTTTTTATTTTTAAGGCCAACCCTGGTCTTTTCCTAACCCTAAGGACTCCCACCCCTTGCCTAACCCTAAAACCCAAATTTACTTACCTGATACTCACCTTAGTCTATTTGTTGTGGTCCTCTCTCCACCTGAAAAAAACACAAAACATTGAAACTAAAATAGTATATTCCTATCTCAACCTGAAAAGAAGGATATTAATAGAGCAACTAAGCTTATACTTACCTGGGGCATCCTATCTCAACCTGAAAGAGGAGACAGAAAAAGAAAACAATATAATATGGACAACAGAGGACATAACAAATACACATTAAACAACAACAATAACAATTGGATGGGTTGGGTTCACATAAAACATCAGTCTTAATAACAGAACAGTGTGGGAGTCTGGGGATATTTATTTTATTTTTTTTTGGGATTTTATTTTATTTTTTATTTAGTTTGTTTTGTTTTTATTCTTTTTTTATTTGTTTTTATGTTTGTTTATTTTGTCCCCCTTGTTTTGGTTGGCAGCTCTCTGAGCTCAAGCCAAGCCCGGGGCGGAGCTAGACCTGGATATGCACAGACATGCCTTTACTTACCTCTGTCTCACCCAACTTGAGGGGACCAGACCAAGCAAATTAGGAGCTGGTCATGGGGAAAATAGTGTGCCAAAGCCTGAAGAAGACAGTAATAGTCGAAACGTCGCGATGGGCACACTGGGAGGGAAATTAATTTGTTGACTTTTTATGTTTTATTTTTTATTTTTCTTTTTTTACAATTTTTAGTTTTTTCATTATTTATATTCATTTTTTCACGCATTATTTCATTTTTATATTTTGAATTTTAGTTTACACATTTTTGTTTGGGTTTTATTTTATTTTGAGGGGATGGCGGCGGGGAGGGGTTGTGCTTGGTGTGACTGGGAGGGGGCCATGGAACACAGGGGAAGAGAGGAGGAGGGAACACTACCTGTGTTGATGGACCGTGCATCCCATGTTTTTCATGGTTTTTATTTTAATCCTAACTCGCCAGTGCCTCCATGGGATAGTCGGCCCGTCTTGACCCACTCAGGGTCACCATCCTCCTCTGTACCGGCTTGTCCCCTTCTGGGCTTGTCCCTATTCTGGGTTGGCTGGCCCGCACTCTGCACTCAGTCTATAAACCTCTGTAACAACTCAACATCAGATACAAGTGGCTCCTTCCTAAGCCTATACTAGGCCTTGCCCTAACCCTAAGTTCTTCTACCCTTGCCTAACCCTAAGTCCCAGGGATTTATTTTAATTTAATTTTATTTTCCCTTATTTTTGTTTTTATTTTTAAGGCCAACCCTGGTCTTTCCTAACCCTAAGGACTCCCACCCCTTGCCTAACCCTAAAACCCAATTTTACTTACCTGATACTCACCTTAGTCTATTTGTTATGGTCCTCTCCCACCTAAAAAACACAAAAACATTGAAACTAAAAATAGTATATTCCTATCTCAACCTGAAAAAGAAGGATATTAATAGAGCAACTAAGCTTATACTTACCTGGGGCATCCTATCTCAACCTGAAAGAGGAGACAGAAAAAAAAAACAATATAATATGGACAACAGAGGACATAACAAATACACATTAAACAACAACAATAACAATTGGATGGGTTCACATAAAACATCAGTCTTAATAACAGAACAGTGTGGGAGTCTGGGATATTTATTTTATTTTATTTTGGGATTTTATTTTTATTTTATTTTGTTTGTTTTGTTTTTATTCTTTTTTTTTATTCTTTGTTTTTATGTTTGTTTATTTTGTCCCCCTTGTTTTGGTTGGTAGCTCTCTGAGCTCAAGCAAGCACCGGGGCGAGCTAGACCTGGATATGCACAGACATGCCTTTACTTACCTCTGTCTCACTCCAACACTTGAGGGGACCAGACCAAGCAAATTAGGAGCTGGTAGTGGGGAAATAGTGTGCAAAGCCTGAAGAAGACACAGAAATAGTCGAAACGTCGCGATGGGCACACTGGGGAGGGAAATTATTTTGTCTTTATGTTTTATTTTTATTTTTTTTTTTTTTTACAACTTTTTAGTTTTTCATTATTTATATTCATTTTTTCACGCATTATTTCATTTTACATTTTGTTTTTAGTTTACATATTTTGTTTGGGTTTTATTTTATTTTGAGGGGGATTGGGGGCGGTGGGGAGGGGTTGTGCTTGGTGTGACTGGGAGGGGGCCATGGAACACAGGGGGAAGAGAGGAGAGGACGGGAACACTACCTGTGTTGATGGACCGTGCATCCCATGTACTTTTTCATGGTTTTTATTTTAATCCTAACTCGCCAGTGCCTCCACGGGATAGTCGGCCCGTCTTGACCCACTCAGGGTCACCATCCTCCTCTGTACCGGCTTGTCCCCTTCTGGGCTTGTCCCTATTCTGGGTTGGCTGGCCCGCACTCTGCACTCAGTCTATAAACCTCTGTAACAACTCAACATCAGATACAAGTGGCTCCTTCCTAAGCCTATACTAGGCCTTGCCCTAACCCTAAGTTCTTCTACCCCTTGCCTAACCCTAAGTCCCAGGGATTTATTTTAATTTTAATTTTATTTTTCCCTTTTTTTTGTTTTTTTTTTTGCCAACCCTGGTCTTTCTTAACCCTAAGGACTCCCACCCCTTGCCTAACCCTAAAACCCAATTTTACTTACCTGATACTCACCTTAGTCTATTTGTTATGGTCCTCCCCACCTGAAAAACACAAAACATTGAAACTAAAAATAGTATTTTCCTATCTCAACCTGAAAAAGAAGGATATTAATAGAGCAACTGCTTATACTTACCTGGGGCATCCTATCTCAACCTGAAAGAGGAGACAGAAAAAGAAAAACAATATAATATGGACAACAGAGGACATAACAAATACACATTAAACAACAACAATAACAATTGGATGGGTTGGGTTCACATAAAACATCAGTCTCAATAACAGAACAGTGTGGGAGTCTTGGGATATTTATTTTATTTTGTTTTGGGATTTTATTTTATTTTTATTTTGTTTGTATTGTTTTATTCTTTTGTTTTATTCTTTTGTTTTTATGTTTGTTTATTTTGTTCCCCCTTGTTTTGGTTGGTAGCTCTCTGAGCTCAAGCAGCACCGGCGGAGCTAGACCTGGATATGCACAGACATGCCTTTACTTACCTCTGTCTCACTCCAACACTTGAGGGGACCAGACCAAGCAAATTAGGAGCTGGTAGTGGGGAAAATAGTGTGCCAAAGCCTGAAGAAGACACAGAAATAGTCGAACGTCGCGATGGGCACACTGGGAGGGAAATTTTTTGGTTTTATGTTTTATTTTATTTTTTTTTTTTTTACAACTTTTTAGTTTTTTCATTATTTATATTCATTTTTTCACGCATTATTTCATTTTACATTTTGAATTTTAGTTTACACATTTTTTTTTGGGTTTTATTTTTATTTTGAGGGGGATGGGGCGGTGGGGAGGGGTTGTGCTTGGTGGACTGGGAGGGGGCCATGGAACACGGGGGGAGAGAGAGAGGAGGGAACACTACCTGTGTTGATGGACCGTTCATCCCATGTACTTTTTCATGGTTTTTATTTAATCCTAACTCGCCAGTGCCTCCACGGGATAGTCGGCCCGTCTTGACCCACTCAGGGTCACCATCCTCCTCTGTACCCGGGCTTGTCCCCTTCTGGGCTTGTCCCTATTCTGGGTTGGCTGGCCCGCACTCTGCACTCAGTCTATAAACCTCTGTAACAACTCAACATCAGATACAAGTGGCTCCTTCCTAAGCCTATGCTAGGCCTTGCCCTAACCCTATTCTACCCCTTGCCTAACCCTAAGTCCCAGGGATTTATTTTAATTTTAATTTTATTTTTCCCTTATTTTTGTTTATTTTTTAAGGCCAACCCTGGTCTTTCTAACCCTAAGGACTCCCACCCCTTGCCTAACCCTAAAACCCAATTTTACTTACCTGATACTCACCTTAGTCTATTTGTTATGGTCCTCTCCCACCTAAAAAACACAAAAACATTGAAACTAAAAATAGTATATTCCTATCTCAACCTGAAAAAGAAGGATATTAATAGAGCAACTAGCTTATACTTACCTGGGGCATCCTATCTCAACCTGAAAGAGGAGACAGAAAAAGAAAAACAATATAATATGGACAACAGAGGACATAACAAATACACATTAAACAACAACAATAACAATTGGATGGGGTGGGTTCACATAAAACATCAGTCTTAATAACAGAACAGTGTGGGAGTCTGGGATATTTATTTTATTTTATTTTGGGATTTTATTTTATTTTTTATTTTGTTTGTTTTGTTTTTATTCTTTTTTTTTATTCTTTGTTTTTATGTTTGTTTATTTTGTTCCCCCTTGTTTTGGTTGGTAGCTCTCTGAGCTCAAGCAAGCACCGGGGCGGAGCTAGACCTGGATATGCACAGACATGCCTTTACTTACCTCTGTCTCACTCCAACACTTGAGGGGACCAGACCAAGCAAATTAGGAGCTGGTTATGGGGAAAATAGTGTGCCAAAGCCTGAAGAAGACACAGAAATAGTCGAAACGTCGCGATGGGCACACTTGGGAGGGAAATTATTTTGTCTTTTTATGTTTTATTTTTTATTTTTTTTTTTTTTTTACAACTTTTAGTTTTCATTATTTATATTCATTTTTTCACGCATTATTTCATTTTACATTTTGTATTTTAGTTTACACATTTTTGTTTGGGTTTTATTTTATTTTGAGGGGATGGCGGCGGGGAGGGGTTGTGCTTGGTGTGACTGAGGGGGCCATGGAACACAGGGGGAAGAGAGGAGAGGACGGGAACACTACCTGTGTTGATGGACCGTGCATCCCATGTACTTTTTCATGGTTTTTATTTTAATCCTAACTCGCCAGTGCCTCCATGGGATAGTCGGCCTGTCTTGACCCACTCAGGGTCACCATCCTCCTCTGTACCGGGCTGGCCCCTTCTGGGCTTGTCCCTATTCTGGGTTGGCTGGCCCGCACTCTGCACTCAGTCTATAAACCTCTGTAACAACTCAACATCAGATACAAGTGGCTCCTTCCTAAGCCTATACTAGGCCTTGCCCTAACCCTAAGTTCTTCTACCCCTTGCCTAACCCTAAGTCCCAGGGATTTATTTTAATTTTAATTTTATTTTTCCCTTATTTTTGTTTTTATTTTTAAGGCCAACCCTGGTCTTTCCCTAACCCTAAGGACTCCCACCCCTTGCCTAACCCTAAAACCCAATTTTACTTACCTGATACTCACCTTAGTCTATTTGTTATGGTCCTCTCTCCACCTGAAAAACACAAAACATTGAAACTAAAAATAG
>JAWCTZ010001169.1:15000-23274 GCA_036850595.1 Rhyacichthys aspro | reverse complement strand
GGAGTCGGCCTGGGTACAACATAGCTGGCTTTAAACCCCGCTTATACAGTTCCGCCAGCACGTCCCTGTACCACGCTTGTTGACTAACAATTTCAGTGCTGTAGTCCTCAACAATACGGATCTGTTGGCCATTGTAGTCAAATTTCCCTCTGCGCCGTGCTTCCCTGATGAGGAGCTCCTTCGTTTGGTAGCAGTGTAGGCGATGATGACAGCCCTGCTGTCCAGCGGCTTTGGAGCTAGGCTGCGATCGATGAGCTCTGTCTATTTCTGGCAACTTGACGGTGAAGTTTCCTTCCCATACATCTCCTGAAGTAACTGAGAAAAAAACTCACTTGGACGACCGCTCTCAGTAGATTCAGCCAGCCCAAGAATGTGGACGTTTTGACGGCGATTACAGTTCTCCAAATGACTTTAGCCTTTAGCTTAGCATTCTCGTCCCGGAGCGAAGAGCAGACATTCTCCAGATCCATTACACGCTGGGTTAGGTCTTCAGAGGCAAGTTCAAGTGAGGAGATACGCTGGTTGTGGTTGTCCAAAGAATTTTTTTTTGGTCTAGTATGGAGTCAATTGCATCAAAGGACAACTTGAACTCTGCAGACAGCTTTTGGCGGTGTTCTTCAAGTAGCACTTTAATGGCATCAAATAGGGTTAGCACTAGCATCCCCTTTGGTAACTTTCTGTCATTTAGCAGGCATTTTGCCAACTTTGTCAAGTCCAGTGACAGCAAGGATTATTGGCCAAAAACAGAATGAGGGCTGGGCAGTATGAAAGTAAAAACACGGCCGGAGCACACTCACCACCGTCTACTCCATTTGTCTACCGGGCGCGTCCGAGCACAAATTTGAAATAAACATCACACAGGACCTTTCCCAACATATCAAAGTTACAGACACCACAAGAACCAAAACAGTCTCCAACTTTGTTTACAGCTACAAGCACCTGGCACGCTGCACATAGTATAGAGGAGGAGAGCCTCTCATTTCTTACCTGCACGAATAGGTAATAGACTACGAGGAGGTGCTCAATATGTCAATGGAGTCCGAATGTGAGATTAGCGAGTTGGGCTCCATGGACTCTGGATGGGGTTGAAATGACACATGAAACAAGTGCCACTTGAACGTTATCTGCGCAATGCGCTCCGTCCTACGGATCATTGAGCAGGATCAAAAATAGTAATTTGAATGGTTTTCAATGTGCACATTTATGTGTCGAAGGTGTATTTCACATTGAGCAAAAACAATAATGCATATAAACAAATGTGACTGCTAATCTTTCACAGATACCAAACTGCAATAATCAAACAAATAATCCAGTTTACATGAAGTATATTGAAAATTACACATTTTTGTGTATATTAGACCAAAAGTAGAGCTGCATCATGACAAATACTTGGCAATTTAAGGGTTATATTTTTTTTAAATGCATAAATATTTCATATGTATGATGAGGACTAATGTTGGTTTGGAAAAAAAAAATACAATTTATAAAATTTTTATGGGTTGATTTTTGATGCACAAATGTATGTGTTGAAGGTGTCATAGTGTGATTATTTTATAGGTGCATCTAAGGGTTAAGCAAAACACTAAATGTGTGACCTCTTCAAACCAACGTTTACACAGTTTAAAAAAAAATTGTTTACATCTCAGCTCTTTAGACTGACATTGTGCACCTGAAATATTTTAAAAATTAACATATTGTAAGGAAAGGTGCCTGTGGTATACACAAACTCTTTGGGTAAACATGTAAACAAAACACCTACAGTAACTCCATAACAAAAATATGTGCTTCTCTTCTTTTTTTTAGTTAGAAAATCTTAAATATTCCAAGCAGGGAAGACAAGCCTGTCCACTACATCTGGTTTAAGGCATGCACATTTGCATGTAACAATCCCCGCACACTGAAAACCCTTTCTGAGGGTGCACTGGAATAGATAGGTATTTTTTGGCCAGATTACTTAGCCTTGGAAAGTTTGGTTGATGGCGCTTCCACCATTCAGGTGGATCTTAGGTGGGGCCTGTTCTTAGCAAACTTGTACAGCAGGGGCAGACTGCTCTGGGGTCCTCTTGTCATGAAGTAGAAATGTGAGCTCTGTGACAGCCCTTTTTTTGGATATTTTTCTTGTTTTTCTGGGTCAGTGTATATTGTATGGAACCTTGGATCCATAAGTCACTCTATTTGTCATCAAGGTACCACATTATGTTTCTTTTTATGCCACATTATGTTTCTTTTATTGTTTTAGTGAGCTCCACATCTTCTTGGTCTGGCTGGAGGAGGCTGATCTTGAATAAATGCAGCACAGGTTTAATGAAACACTAACATAAGCCTCGCCAGAGAGTGCATAGGTAAAGTCCTTAAGTGGTTTAACTGCCTTATTTATTGCCTTCAACACCTCCAAATCTTGCCACATGGGAACCTGGTCTGAACCTAGGACACGGACTATTGCATTCTCCTGTTCGAGAAATCGCTCTATCAATTTTTGGCGTGAACCCCATCTAGTCAAGGACTCTGATTAGCTGATGAGGGGTAGGCCAAGCTCGCTCTGTACTTTGTCTCTCCTTTTTCCAGCTGTAGAAAAAGGCAGACAGAGCCTTTTACATACCCCAATGGCACGGTCAATTCGTGGGTCCTTCACACCATTCTCTGCATTAAATAAAAAACACATAATTTTAGTATATGACATAGGTACATTATTAATGCACACATGCCCAAAAAAAATCTTATAATAATGTATAGAGGTCGACGGATATGGGTTTTTAAAGGCTGATGCTGTTATCTTCAGAACCTGGTCGGCTGATGGCTGATAAGCACAGGCAATGTTTTTGGGCCAATTTTTCATAAATTAATGAATAAAACTTTTTTTTTTAAAGTGATGTTAAGAATTATAAAGAATCTTCCTTGTTTTGTACATTTTGATGGAGTAGAAATCAAGAGAGCCTTGTGTACTAATAAATCTAAATTAAACAAAATTGTTATTAACAAAACTATAACGTTTAGTATACTTTTAGTGCAAATAAGCAACGCAGCATTTTCTCATCGCCAAATGTGCTATGATAATAATAGATTATCTTTTCATTCCCAACCAACTAGATATATATTTTATATGTATAAATTGTAATAAACAGGCAAATTTGAAAATAAACCATAAATAGCAGCTTCTTTTGAGTGGAACTGTTAGGCTTAGCCTTTTGAGAATGATTTTGAATTTCCGTGTGTGTTTTTTTACATCACATAGAAATCAGCCATACAATACAGGCAGTCTGCCCATTTATCATCTCCTTCATCATCCGTTAGAATCAGCGTTTGATTGATGATTGATGAGAGGCTAATAAGACCCAGAACATTAAAACAATTGAATTTGGCAATTACCAAAATAACATCAGGGAAGTCTCCAGTCTCTGACTGCTTCATTGGCGAGTGGTATAAATGTGTAAAAACTCTCCCATCACCATTACTTCAAACGTTTAACTGGGTTCTACAGAGAGGAGAAGCAGCAGTCATTTCAGTAATTACCAAGGACTGCAAAGATAAACAACTACAGTGCCATGAAAAAGTGTTGGCCCCTTCCTGATTTATAATTTTTGTGTATATTTGTCACACTTAAAAGTTTCAGATCATCGTACAAATTTAAAATATTACACAAATATTACATGCCATATGCTGAGTTACAGCTCTGCCTCATTTAGCGAGAGGGAGACGTGTATTATGTGCAGTTTGTTTGTCGCTCTGGAGGCACAGCTAACAGAGTTAGAGTCATGGCTCCGCAGGCTGAAAGTGTACAAGTGTAGCCAGGTTAGCGTAGATAGCTTAGGGACTGCGGACCACAGCAGGGGAAGCAGACAGCCCCCCAGCAAGACGACAGAATAAGTTTGTGACAGTACAAAGAGGAATAGCGCCAAACAAGCACACAAAACCAAGTCATTACCCTGTTCACGTTTCAAAAAGACTTTTCTCCACTCAGCGATGCACCCGCTGAGGAAAAGACTCTGGTAATTGAAAGCTCGATTTTGATAACCGTGAAGATTACAGCGCCAGTGGCTGAAGTAAGGTGTTCTCCGGGGAACTTTCATTTAAATAAATAACACATCTAGTTTGAAAGCAGAGAAATGCAATAAATCAGTCAAAATGTGGATTACTAAATGTTAGGTATATTTCTTCAAATTCGCTATTAGTTAATGATTTAATGAGTGATCATAAAATAGATTTAATGCCGTTAACAGAAACATGGTTTCAGCAAGATGAATTTGTCTAAATGAATCTACACCACCCAGTCATAAACTATCACACACCTCAAAGCACAGGCCGAGATGGAGGAGTGGGAGTAATCTCACACTCCAGTTTATTAATGAGCCCGAGACCTAAACAGTCTCTTTTGAAAGCCTCATGCTGTCAATCACCCATCCCAATTGAAAAAAACAAAAACAGTTTTGTTATTATTTACCATCCTCCCTTCTAAATGAATTGTATCTTTTTTTTTCCCGTTTAGTTCTAGACTCTGACAAATTATCGTAGAGGACTTTAACAGATGATGATGACAGCAGCATAGTTTGGTTAGTGCATTTATGGCCTTATTAGATTTTGTTGGTTTTGTGCAAAATTTTCTCATAGCTAGGTGTCCTCACCTACTAACACCAGTTTCCTAGTACTGTCATGATTTGTGTTGGGACAGGATTAGCGGACTATAAACAGTGAGCATGTCCGTCTCGAGTTGTGCTCATTGAATAAAATGCGCACATGAGTTCACGCACGACACAAGAGAAAAGCCTGGGAGAGGTTTGTGAGGAGTGAGTAAGGGGCTAGGCGAGGGCTTCCGTTTGAAACTCAACCGTCTCTCTCTCTCTCTCTTGGTTCTGAAAAGACAATCAGGTACTGGAGCTTTAATGAAACTATTTTGAATATAATAAACACGTCTTTGGAAACAGGCTATGCCCTAGTCTTTTAAATCAGCAGTGATTCAACCTGTTGAGAAAACCGACCCTCAGTCCAGGCGCCGTCGAAAATTACAGACCTATATCCCATCTCCCTTTTATTTCAAAAATCCTAGAGAGAGTTGTAGTTTAACAGACCATACCACAGCACAGAAACAGCTTTAGTGAAAGTCACCAATGATCTGTTAGTAGCTTCAGATAATGGACTGTCTCTGTCCTAGTCCTTTTAGATCTCAGTGCAGCCTTCGACAGAATAGACGACAGCCTCTTTTTACAGAGTCTGGCATTGGAATTAAGCCAGATTAAATCTTATCTAACAGACATATACCAATTTTAGAGTTAATGAGCAATCATCAGCATCCACAGTAGTTAGCCATGGAGCACCACAGGGCTCAGTACTAGGTCCCATACTCTTTAAATTATACATGCTCTCCTTATGGTGTGTTCACACCAAACGCGAATTGCGCGAATAAATCGCGCTATTCGCGCGTAGTTGGACGCTTGAACATTTTGAGTTTACTCGCTTCATTCGCGCGTGAAATTCGCTTAATTCGCGCGTGAAATTCGCTTCATTCGCGTCTGTTCTAGACGCGAATTCGCGTCATGGGAGGGGCTTCTGCCGAGCGAGTTTCCTTCCAGTCGCGTTGCAAAATGGTTGAGCTTTATTTTGTTATTTTTTTCATTTATTTTGTTTGCCACGGTATATTTACTTACTAAACGGCGTAGACCCGTTCGGCGCCGTTCCTGGGTCCATTGGATGCTTCAGAGACACACCCAGCTTGATCCAGCAGCTTTCACCGGTACTTCCCACTGAGCCGGGCCCAGTTCGATCACCTGTTGCCCCGTGTCGGTGCGAGGATTTCCCGCAGGAAACCAACTATTGACGCTCTATTCAAACTGCCTGTCCTTCTGTCTCCAGTCAGTAAATCATTGAATATTATGTGTGATTACAAGTTATTAATTATGATATGCTGTCAACTGTAGTCTGAACACACCCAGTTATCAGTGCAATCAATGTTTAATAGCGTTATACCTATATGCCTACCACCTATATCCCGTTATTTTGGATTAAGCAATAATTGCTAGTCTAGAAAGCGAATGTCATCAAATAATAAGGTAAAGCATTAAATGCATTTTATCAAATTAGTAGTAAGTCAAAAGTAATATTGTTTTTACTGTAAAAAACTAAAGAGAAATGGTGTCAAGTATTGTCATTGTATAGCTGCCAATAAGGAACTACAGTCTGGATTTATAACATTGTTTTGTACATGTCTTTGTGTTTAATAAATGGAAACCGCCCCTGTCTTGTCCCGTTGTTTCTCATTAACACTGGTCCAGTCACAAGTAACTTTTCACTTTCTTTCTATACTATTGTGGGTGTTCTTGCAATAGGATATAATAAGAAGAAATATTTTAGTGTTAAATAGTGGACAAATAACACACTATCCACAATTAAATCAGTCTTAAATATTGAAGTTATTTTTGGGACAAATAAATTAATAAATCATGATCTACTATGTTGTGCACAATTAACACATCAAAACTTTATTATATAAAACATTTATTTCAAAAATATCTATGGTATACAAATATCATGCAAATTTACAAGTACCTATATGCAGGAATAAAAAGAATCTTGCTTGGAAGAGGAAAAAGTGAGGGTGAAGGAGAGGAGAAGTGATAGAGTGTCTGGTTCAATTCCTGCACTGACAGCTGCCTCATTTTTATACTATACTAACTACTATACAGTGGCTTTCAAATTAAGGAGAAGTCATAAATTAATGTATATATTTGACAAATTCTTTCATCTGAGACGGCAACCTCTGAAGGGAAGGAACCAGACTCAAGAGAGGAGCTCATCCTCTGAGTGTGTAGGTGAAGATGGAGCTACAGGACGGGTCTGGAGGGTTACTAGGAGGTGCAGCGGGTCCTTGGCCTTCTCTGGGGTCTTCTCCTTAGTTTGAAATGACACATGACAAAGCAGAAAAAGATTTTTATAAGAACTTATCACAAACCAGCAGGGTTGTGTGTTTGTATGTGAATGTAAGAAGCTATGAATGCCTACTGTAAATATGACTGTCCAATGTAAACATGGTCATATATTGTTTAAACTCAAGCCTGTACACACCTTCGTTATTGTCATGACAATATAGTAGTATAGAACATACTCTTACAATATATTACACCAGTCAGAAACAACAACATATATGCCCTGTCTGTGTCTTCATTTGTCAACACTCCTCCTGGATGTCCTGCTGCTGCTTCTGTCTCTCCATGACCTGCTAATGACCCACTGCACTTCTCTGTCTCCTTTAAATAAGTGTCCCTCTGGCTTTTCAGTTTCGATCTACACACTTACTCAGAATAAACTTAAACTCGTCAGCGGGAAAGTAGTTGTACAATACGGCAGATTAGCTCAGACTGGAGCTAGCTAATTTGCTCAATAAATATATCTCGATTTAAGTAAAGGCGTTTTTTGCAACTTACCTGAGTTTCCGACCTCCACACACACTTTCTTCCAGACAAGGGCCTTTTTATTTCAGTTCCTGTGAAATTACGAAGATGTCTCGTAGCCTACAGCTCCGGGTGCCCGCACTGCCCCGATAAAGTTCGTCCTCCATTGTTGTTTCGGACTTCTGCCTCTATGGCAGCCTCCGCTCGTTACGTAGTAAGTACGTCACTACTAGAGCAAGATCCTGATTGGTTAACGCGGCGCGAATTTTCGCCAAAGTTCAGATTTTTCAACTCGCGCGAATGAGGCGTTGGACGCGATTCGCGCGTCAAACGCGTGATTCGCTCAATTCGCTTCGCGTGATTCGCGCGATTCGCGCAATTCGCGCCGCCTCATTCGCGTCATTCGCGCCGCAGGATTTCTACTCGCGTCTAATCGCGTCTTTGCATTGACTTAACATGTAAATCACTCGCGCTAGACGCTTCATTCGCGTTTGGTGTGAACACACCATTAGGCAATATAATGAGAAAACATGGAATTAACTTCCACTGCTACACTGATGACAGCCAGTTGTATCTATCAATTAAACCCAATAAGAGTAATCCTATAGGCAAACTAGAAGCCTGTGTGAAAGATGTAAGGACCTGGATGACATTAAACTATGGACCCAGGAATCTAAGAGACACATTATCAGACCAAATAGTATATTTAGATGGTGTTAGTGTAGCTTTGAGTTCAACTGTCAAGAATCTTGGTGTAATATTTGACCAAGATTTATTGCGTATAACACACAATAACCAAGCTTGTAAAACAGCTTTTTTTCATCTGCGCAACATAGCCAAAATTAGCAATATCTGATCCAAAAGTGATGCTGAAAAATGAATCAATGCATTTGTT
>JAWCTZ010001169.1:0-10000 GCA_036850595.1 Rhyacichthys aspro | reverse complement strand
ACCGATGGCCGATCACTAAAATTTTGAGTACCTAAAATAAAGTAATTTAAATAAGCACCGCTGCAAACTACAAACTAGCCACACTCTACACAGTATGTTATATTACAAGTATATTACAGACCATTGCAAGTGTAGGCTGATGAAACCTTTTTTTTGCAAATCGACAGCATAGCACTGTTTCACTCACCGTAGCTGCTTTCTTCAGCTGAATGAGAGGTTTACCCACAGTGGAAACAGGTGAAATGCCAACAATAGTTTTGTCTGAGGGTGGATGCTTACATTTAAATACACCAACAGTAGCCTGCTTATGAGTTCACATGATGCTGCAGATTACAAAGGTTTTACACTCACTGTACTTTGAAGATGCACTGCTGAATTTTGACAAGTTTGTTAGCTCAGTGAGGTGAAAGTATTTCGGCATAAATCCAGGTTAGTGTTGCACAAAGAACCGATACTTCAAAGGTACCTGTGATTAGCCTGGCCAGCCAGCCAGCTTTCTCTTTTGTATTACATACAGAGAAAGTTAGTCTGGGATCGCCCAATCTGCCCCTGATTTCTGCTCCGGCGCTTTCTTTCCGACCAACCGTAGCGAGGGAGGCGGGATTTTGTTTCGCGTCATATTGAGCGCGAGAAAACAGTAGCAGGTTTTGGTAGCTTACAACGATCGAAATAAGCACTAAACTCGATATTACACCCTGCGTCCTCAGATTTTTCTGACAAAAACAACAGAAGTCATTCACCGTCACCTAAGCATCTTCTCTCTCTAGCCACGCTGGTATACGTGGTTTGTTGACAACTAGAATAAGTTTCGCTTTCCTTACGTCACATCCGTGGCTTCTCTGATTGGTTTACTCAGCGAGCGTTAGTCCTGCCCATGATCCTGCCTTGAAATCCTGTTTAAATTGAACGATCCCAGACTAACTTTCTCTCGTATGTAATACAAAGAGAAAGCTGTCTGGCTGGCCAGCCAAACCTGTGATACCATGGCGCTTAAAAAAAAAAGAGATCAAATTCTTAATTTACTGAAGCATGTGTATAGGTAATTGACTGTACACCGCTCTGCCGTGCTGCACGCTCAGCAGAAAGCAAACCATAGACAAAAATGGTCTACATTACTTTGTTGCAACATTCTGTAACTTTCTTGGGGGCATTTCTATTAAATTCTGATCCTCTTAAACAAATCAAACGGCTCCTTTTACGTATTACTTAAAACGTATCTGTTGTGCCATGTCTCACTGGAGCTAAGTGAAGCGAGTTAGTTTAAGGGAAACTGGAGTTAAGCGTGAGCTGTGTTCCCATCGTGTTTCTGTAGAGGACGTTTATGCTAAAAACCCAAACCACTTCTTCATGACCTAAAAGTGTGTTGCAAGTCTGTATTATTGTAATAACAAGCATGAGAGTGGGTGAATTAGCAGGTAAATGAGCAGAGGAGCACACAGATGAGCAGTGCCACTGGAGTTAAAAACCAGGTCTGTATTTGGGTCTGACAGAACTGTGACAGAACTTCAGGTCATCCTTAGGAGAGCGGTCATTATGGACAAACTACGTTTGTTCAGAAAAGCCAAAAATGGATTTCATTTGATACAAATGGGTGAGTGAACGTGCATGCTTTTGTTACCAAGGTACTGTGTGCCACATCACAATTTTCAATTCAATTTTATTTCTTCTTATTAACAACAAATAAACATGGCTCTTAAAATATACTTCATCTTAAACAACAAACAAATGCCTTCCACTCCAGTGCCATTTAAAACAAAACAAAAAACATCCAAATGTATTCCTATAAAATCCAAAATCCTTTCCAAACAATGTGCTTTTACTGACAGATGATTGGCTGTAGACACGTCGATTAAAAAGCCATAAGCCAATAATTCAATTAGGTCAATTAGATCATGATTCAATTCAAAATTCGATTAATTGCATAGCACTGCTCACTGATTATAGACACCACAGACTATTTTTTTTTCTTTTTCTTTAAACATCTGTTAAATAACATTTTGGAAAATATTAGTAATACAATCCCTTTAAGGATATAATATCTATTTTAACATTTTTAATTTTGGCAAGATTGTTGTTATCCCTTGTTGTAGTAAATAATTGCATATTACAGAAATTGTACAGTCATAGCGATAACGTCAGCAACTATTTTTCCATGATTTTTTTCAGATGTTTTAGGCGGACGTTGAGGTATCGCTCACTCTAGTATCTGTATTATTCTAGTTTTGGAATCGTCTAGTATCGTTCTAGTATTGGTATCGTGATCCTCAAGCTAGGTATCGAACCAAACTCCAAATTTTTGCAGCCTGACAACTAGAGATGCTCCGATCAGGATCACCGATCACTGAAATTGTGATTGGCCGATACCGATCACAGCCGATACCGATCACATTAAATGTGTATTTAAGGGCTAAATTAAGAATGCTATAAACATAAATGAACCACTGAATTAACCCGTTACCATTCCAGCGGCCATCGTCACTTATTAATTTCTCGGTTTTAGACAACCGCTTGGTACACATGCAGCACATCATTGGAAAGCTTAGATTCTTATCTTTTTAGTGATGTAAACCTTTTCTAGACACAACATCAACATTACGAACACTTAAAGCTTCTTTCGAAAAAACCAAACAAATCGAAACCGACGCCGACCGGCGCTTCTCACCTCTGAAGTCTTCCTGCGGCTCAAACATACAAAACAATCCAACAAACACGGTCCTGTTCTGTTAGCAAGTGTTCAGAGAATCAAATACAGTAAAAAATATCTACCTAACACATGTTATTGCATCCACAAATCCCCAAAGAGTGCAGTTTCGTCATTTTGATCGGAGTATTCTCTTATTTTATCGCTCCTAAGTGCCGCGCGCTTGTTTTGAAACTCGAACCACTCTGAGCGTTTAATTTGACACATCAGGCGTTTTTTGGCAGGATCGATAAGGGGGTTAAACTGTTTAACTGTTCTTTTATTTAATAATTTAGTAATTTTTTTTCAAGTAACAGCCAGGTTTCCCAAAAACAAACATAGGTATAAACCATTAAAGAATCTCTGCCAATCCACAGGTAGCTCTCAACGTTGCAGGGCTTAAATAAGTGTAAATACATATTTCTCCTTTATTTAGTAAAGGTTTTCCAGTTTCTATGGATAAACGTTAAACAAGTCTCGCTTGTTCTGCGCATGCGCATGATCGGTTTTTCTGATCGGCCATTTTGCCGATCACCGATCACACTATTTATAGCCGTGATCGGCCGATCATGATCGGTGATACTGACAACACTAGTCCAAATCAAGTCATAAACAATAAATCAGAAGGGTTTTTTTCCAAACTAAAGCCTTTTTCATTTATTATTAAAGCTGTTGCTTAATTTATTTTTAATGTAAAGCCCTTAACTCTGCCCTTGTTCATGAAGATACAACAGCCTTATTTTTACGGTTTTAGGTATTTCTTTTATGTAAATTCACTCTATCTACAGCTTCACTGTAGCTTATATTATAAACAAAAAATCCTCCACTGTTTCTGATGAGTAAAATAGACACTAGAGACGCAGCCAAGATGAGGGGCACACTAACAGTTAAACTAGAGATGCAGGTAAGCGGCTAACATTAGCAGCTAACGTTTGCCCACGCATCGACAGTTAAAGCGACCGAATAAACACACACTAATTAATTAAGGGCAATAGCTGATTTTCTATAAACTGTGCATTTAAACAAACTTGTGCAGATACATTACTTGTGTTCAGTGATACTTTGTCATAACAGTGGAATCAGAAGCTGTACTGTGTAGATAAAAAGTATGAACTTTACAGCATGCTGATCAGTTAACGAAATTTTAAGCGGTTAATGACAATTAATCAACGAAAGCAACCGTCTGGCATATTCTGTTTTCTTTTCTGGTTTATGCAGCACTCCAGTGTATGCCTGTTATTTGTTCCTTAATTTAAAGTTTAGTGAAGTAAAGCCGAGGGCTGACTTTGGATAGTTGGATGTAGTCATAATAAGGCACAAGTTATTTGTTGTTTTTTGTTAGGCATTTTGTTGTGTGTCGTTATTGTGAGCAAAGCTTACCGTTATTCCTGGATAAAATTAAAAAAGTAAATAAAGAAAACATTGTCAGTTTAATTACCTGTAGTTTTACCACCCCCTAATGATTAATATTTAAAATTGGCTTCTGTGTTTTTAAGAATAGTGAATTTATTAAGGAATCTGTTTAAGTAGAACCCATGATCGGTGATCGGCCGATAATGATTTTAGTGATCTGTGATCAGCCTCAAAAATCTTAATTGGAGCACCTTTACAAAGCATCGGACTTCCTTAGGTTGTAAGGATGGACTGAAACGACTGGTTTCTGTCCTGTTCACTATGAAGCAAAATCTAGTTAATTTCTCTGTAGTTCCCCCATAAAAACTGCAAAGCGGAACCCCGATCAGCTCAGAAGAACATACAATAAATAAAGATAATAAAGATGGCCCAGTAGAAGCCATTGATAAAGACGTGTGTGGAACCACAACGACTGTTTATTCAGAAGAAAAAGGACCAGAAAACAAGTTTAGTTGGCAATTATTTCACATCAACATCAACATCACTTCACTTTTCCTTATTACACTGGGCACCAAAAAGCTTTGTTGTTGCAGATTTTATTGCATTTAATGCTTAATCATGTATATAAACGTATAAATATTAAAATTTTGAAACTCAGTATTACTTTGAAAATCCGGATGCTGTGCTTGTTTGGTTTCCATTTTGTTGTGATCTGTGCTGATTGATGCGGACTGGCTCCGCCATCGGAGAAAATTAGAACTGCTGTGTATCTCGTCCGCTGTGCTGTGCACTGTGGGGTTACCCCAAATTACCACTTGGTTAGCACTGTATTTGATGAGAAAATGGCATCCTCCTCGTAGCGAAGTTTGTAATTACTTTCAACATAATAATCAGCTCATCGTGTGCAAAATTTGTCAGGTGAAACTAAGTTATCACAATAGCACCACGACCATGAAGAATCATATTAAGTCACAAAAACACAAAAACATAATTATTGATCCACAGATAAAGACAGACAACTGCCCATCACTGCATTTGTGACTGCAGGTAGGTGGCGATGTACCCCTGAGCGAGTCGAGAAGACCACTCAGCTCAAAGCAAAAATGATGTCAAGAGATATGCTTCTTTTGTTTCGTTGAGGGGAGAGGGAAGGGAGTTTAATTTTTATACATTGTTTAATTTTCAGCTACAAAACACAGGATGTAGCCTATAACTTTGTTTATGTATATATACCCCAATACGCTTGTTCAGAAATTACGTTCAGAACCACGTTCCAGAATTAACGCCTGCCTCATTAAACTTAATATAAATAAACAAATATTCAAATATTTGTTTTTATGAGCTAAAAAATGTGACTGTAATATTTGTGGAAAATGCCCATCCCTAATAACGGTATGATACTAGTCTGTCCTTCCATGTGATTGGCCACATGTATACCGATCCAAATAGAGTGCCGCCCCTGCCCCTGCAAGATTCGGCTCTCACTCACAGGAACCGGCTCTTCTCGTTCGCTACAAAGAATCGGCTCCTGGAGCGATGTTCCACTGTAGACATTGTCCGATGTCAATTTGGTAAACATTGCCCAAACCTAATTCCTACACATCACTGTTCACTTAAAGGTGGGATAGGAGATGTTGGCGACAACTAAGAAACCAGCAACAGTCAGATTTTGAAAAAAGTGCATGTGCAAGACCAGCCTCTGTCATTCACAGCTCCTTCCAAGGCCACACCTCCAAAACAACATGCATTAGCAACCTACTTGTTGCCTTACAAGTACAGTACCACAACATCAGTTGATATGCCAAACAAGGTCTAGAAAATCAACTATTCTCACAATAATACATTAAGCCTAAGTTACCTGTCAAACAGAAATTGGGCGACCAACACATTTGATGCCTTTCTGTGCCTTCAGCACACACCATCAATAAAAAGCAGCAGACTCATGTTATTTCTCTATAACATGAGTCCCCTCTTTTTAGCTACTTCAAAAACAGTTTTTTTTGTGGCTACTTGTTTCAGGTTTCTTCTCAGCCATGGAAACACCTCGGGCTAATGACGGAGTTGTGTATAAATGCGCAAGCTAGTGTAAATTATCCAGAGTGCGCTCTCTCACATAAGGCAAATAGTGAGAATGACTGACAAGCCGATGGGCCATTGGTTAACAGGATGATGGTGTCAATGATTGACTAATGTTTTTAAGGCCCCAATATGTCCACAGCTGTTGTATATTAATACATTTTATTTCATCGCACATAATTAAAGGCAGTTTAATTTAGCAAGAAATGTAATAAAAACATCTCCTATTCCACCCTTAACAGACTTTTCTGGTCCCAGCACACGGAGATATGAGCTTCTTAGAGGCTACTGAAACAGACTGTGCCATACTGGGCCAACCTGTACTAAACCACTCTTTATTGACGTGCACCAGACAACCACACTGCCCTCTACAGTGCAATCATCACCATTTTAGAAAGCAGACCTAAAAACTTCAGGAATGACGCCAAAAACCATACAGCACTAGAAGACGTAAAAAAAAGAACCCACATGAAGGTAGGAAGGCCTCAAACAAAGTGGCTCTCAAACGGGGCACAACAGCACTAAAATCTCGTTAAAGGAAGAAAGATTGAGTTGTCTTTTTAACAGACACATTTATTTGATCATTACCTCTTATTTTTCTTCTCCCCTCGCTTGCTTCCCAGATTGAAGCCATGAGAAACGTGCTTCCCCCTGCTCTGTTCCCAGCTGCTGTTCGTAGCGGCGGATCGAGGGAGGAGATCTCACACACACACTGCGCCATTGTCAAAGCGGCCGCAACTTGCCGGATAAAACCGAATTGGGCCACAACACCCGCAGCTAATGAACTCAAAAAACACTATGCTGGCCATCACTGCTAACCCTGTGTTTAGTGTCGTCTCTCGGGATAAACCCCGCCCCTCACAGAGGACTAGGGCAAAAGCCTGGTTGTGCGCTACCTGCGAGGCTGGAGCTTTAATTGGAAAGTTCCCCTCCGCACACGGCGCCTAACGCAATCAGCGGCACAGACAACAAGTCGCCACAAGGAGCGCCCTGGAGTTAACCTGAACAGCCTCGTTTGTGTCATGCGGCGGTAAACAACGACCCCAAAGCAAACTGACGTATTTGTGAAGCTAATAGTAGTGTACTCAACCGACGTGGGCTTGTGTTTTCTTCAAAGAGCTCGCGCTTACCCCTCTTTCACCCCCAGCGGAAAGCAGCGCAGCCTGCCGTCCGCCATTAGCTGAACAATACTGGAGACCAGGGGCAAATGTGCCCAATTTAACTGGTCATTGCCCCCATAATGAGTCTCTATTTCCTCGTAGGACTCACGGGGGCGCCCCAAGACCCAGACTGAAGGCTCCCCACAAGTTGCAATAACTTTGAGTCCTTTGATGTAAAAGTGTACAAAGAAAACGTCTGTGAAATTCGCTTACCGGAGTAGAGCTCGAAACGGTGTAGCGCCACTTTTGTGCCTTGACATTAATCCCGGGGAGCGCATGCGCACATCGTAGAACTTTCCACTTTACGTCCGAAGATCGCCTATTGAGCAGAGAGCCAACTTCTCATAATTGTAATGTAACAAAACAACACGCAAAATAAAAAGAAGCCCCATAATGCACAAGAAATCTTTATTTTCATGAATAATAAAAGGCAGTATATGAGAAAAATGGACTACCCTGTGTTGCTGCGAGATCTAGAGGACAATGGATGAAAACAAAGCTGTGCTCTCAATTCTGTATGTGCTAATCATTTGAGCAGTTGAGTACTGATCAAACCTTAACAGCCCTTTAACACTAAGTAATACTAAGTAAGCAAAGCTGCCTGAGGAGAAACTAGCGAGCAAACTGTGAGACTACCCAATATAGACAGATTTGATTATGATAATGATAGGTTGTTTTAAATGATGAAACACTTTTATTAAATCACTTCCCCATAAGTCAGTATGTTGTTTTGTTTGTGTCCTACTACCCACCAAACCCAAAGCCTGTGTAGCTACTGTTCTACATCACGTCTTTAATCAGACCCTGAATATAGGCTCTCCATAGTCACATGACTTTACTATTCTCTTTTCTTGACTCCATTAATAAAAGCTTTCAACTCTGTACTGAGAGTGACCAGCTTCAGAGTGAACAGACTCTGAATGATGGTTTAGCCCATGTCAGAGCTGAGAGAGTTTGGAGAATGAGCACATTAAACAAAATATAAATGTATTGCCTCTAGTGCTGACAATGCATTTACAGCTTTTATAATTTACCAGTTGATATATCAAAAGTGTGAAAGAAAAACCTTTTTCCATGTATAGCTCAGACTTGTTCATAAAGTTGTTTGTTCTTTCAGAAATTGAGTACTCAAGTCATGGACTCGAGTTGAGTCATTGGCCTAAATTCGGGACTCGGGACTTGACTCGGAAAGGCCCATTGATGACTCAGACTCAAACTCGAACTTGTAAATTCTCAGGGACAATGACTTGGGACTTGACTCGACTATGTCAATGTTAACTAACAAATGACGATAACTCGGACTTGGGCATTGTTCACGTGCAAAGCTCACCACCTGTTTTGCATTGTCAATATGTACAGAGACACTCCCCACACACCTAAAGTTGAAATTTAAGTGGTCACATTGTGTTCATAATTGTTAATTTAGTTTTATTTGAAAATCCAGGATTCTATTCTGATACAATAAATCCTAAAGTTTTTCTCAGACCCAACCAGGATGGACTAGTCTTATGACTTGTGAACGAGGACTCGAATTCCAGTAATAAAGCCTCGATTCGGACTTGACTTTAATAGTTTTTTTTGACTCGGACCTGGACTCTGACTTTGTTTTAGATGATGTTGACTTGATTTGACGAACCCGACTTGACTTTCTTTTGGTGACGAGGACCTGGACTTTAACTTGAAAACAGAGGACTCAAAAGTGACTTGGAATTGAAAACTGGTGTTTGACTACAACACAGGTTACATTTACTTTATTTAGATTACTTAGAAGGCCTATTGACTGCCTTCCCTTGACCCCGTCCAAAGAAGCCACAGCACCAAACAGTCAAGTGGATGATGACTATGCTAGCAACTATAACCACTTTTCCACTGGGACGTATGGTGCGGGTCAGTTCTGGCGCATTTCCAATACCAAATGGGGTCCAAAGTGTCCCTTAATAGGGTGCTGTACTGTACCACTTTGGGGACCCTTCAGCTAGAGGTCCCAAGTGGGTCCGGCTTTGTGGTACGCTTTGGGAGCAGCATACTTCAACACTGGGCTCAGTGGATTGGACAATCCTAACTCGAGTAAAAACAAGAAAGGAAAGTAAAAACATTAAACAGAACTGTTTTTTTTTAAAATAGATTACACCTTGTTTTTGTGAACAAGATCGCAACAGTTAAATTCCAACAGAAAACATGCACCCACAACAATGCTAGCTAGCAGCCCACATTATCAACAGCTGTTGTTTCTGGTTTTAAAGAAAGTTGGCAACGTACGGTTCTTGCTTAATACATTTTATATCTGAAATAGAGACACGACTTTTTTGGCACATCACTGACATAAGTTTACATAGCAGGCGCTACTCTTCAGGATGTAGCACATGGAAACACATGCATCTTGAAGGGGTTATCTGTACCAAACAGTCCCATTGTGACCTGACCCATACCCTGTGTGGAAACACAGCTTTTATGACATGGGCTGTGCTTTTAGCAGTACCTGCAGAGAGCACAGTCTTTCTATAGGAGCAATACAACACAGTTTGAATATAACAAAGCAGTGTTTGAAACAGGGACATTTCAAATCAATTTCCAATTACGTCGATCTTACCTGACCAATAATAACTATTTATGGAAAAGGGGGAGGACTTTATGCAATGCTCTGTTTCTCTGAGTGGTTGTATATCTATCCAATTACATTTAGAGGTAGTTTAGTCTGCCTCCATTTTCAAGGAGGGCCTTGAACTCAAAA
>JAWCTZ010001168.1:0-23263 GCA_036850595.1 Rhyacichthys aspro | reverse complement strand
CTACACTGAACTTTGTCGAATGAAAGAACAGCTCCTGAACAATCCTGTAATTATCTCTGTCTCATTAAACACTGAGTCGAAGCATTACCAACATTTATCCATGTTTCATTTGCTCCTGTTTCTCTATTTTTATCTTTTTTGAGCTGTTTCTCTGTAAAATAAGACATATTTCCAACAGAATAACCCATTTCCTTGGTTTATTTCCTTGTTTCTTCGTTGTTGACATCAGTGTCGACCAATGGGAGCGCTCCTTTTTACCTGAAGTGAGCTGTGATTGGAAACTGTCCATAGTTCAGGGTGAACCTTGCCTCAGGCTCAAATCTGCAGGACAGACTCCAGTGACTCACGAGCCTTAATGGGAACAGGTGGAAGAATGAATGAACGAACGTGACTGGCCTTTGGGTGATTCAACTCAAACTAAACAAAGGAGTGAAAAAGTCGCTCTAATCCGACTAATCCCTGTTTAATGTTTGCTCTAAGTTCGTGCTCCAGCTGCTCATAAAGAAACGTTTTCCTTTTCTGAGGCTTCTCGTCCTTGATTAGTTCCTGAGGCTTGTTCTTCGTGAGCCCGTCCTCTCTGATCTCAACCTCACACCGAGACTTTTCATTTAGATTTGTCTGAATCTGTTAAAGGTTGATGTTTGGTCTGAATGAAAAGCTTCAGTGTGGACGGTGGTTAAATAACAGTTTATGAAAGTGTTTGGTAAACGGGGCGTGTCCTCGGGTCTGTGTGGGCCTGCCCCAGTCTGACCTTTACTGTGGTGCGTTCAAAGCCTCCTGTTGTTGTTGTTGAAGTGAACGCTGACTCAGCTGTGAACAGGAAGCGTGTGCAGCTGTTCCACCTGCAGACGCTCATAAAAGAAGCTCTTCAGGAAACACAGAGGAGATTAAAGTGGAATGTCAGCGTTACGTTTGGGAAATGAACACAGCTCTGACGAGAACAGAAACTGCTCTTGTTTAGTTCTGAATTTAATCCAGTCTTGATCCTGGGTTTAGTTTGGTTTTTTGGCCTTATTTAAATACTCTTTAAACAGACTCTACCTGATATTGTTTAGTCCTGGTTTAGTCCTGGTTCAGTCCTGCTTTAGTCCTGCTTTAGTCCTGGTTCAGTCCTGGTTTAGTCCTGCTTTAGTCCTGGTTTAGTCCTGGTTTAGACCTGCTTTAGTCCTGGTTTAGTCCTGGTTTAGTCCTGGTTTAGTCCTGTTTTAGTCCTGGTTTAGTCCTGGTTTAGTCCTGTTTTAGTCCTGGTTTAGTCCTGGTTTAGTCCAGGTTTAGTCCTGGTTTAGTCCTGTTTCAGTCCTGGTTTAGACCTGGTTTAGTCCTGGTTTAGTTCTGGTTCAGTCCTGGTTTAGACCTGGTTTAGTCCTGCTTTAGTCCTGATTTAGTCCTGGTTTAGTCCTGGTTTAAACCTGGTTTAGTCCTGTTTCAGTCCTGGTTTAGTCCTGGTTTAGTCCTGTTTCAGTCCTGGTTTAGTCCTGGTTTAGTCCTGGTTCAGTCCTGGTTTAGTCCTGGTTCAGTCCTGGTTTAGTCCTGGTTTAGTCCTGGTTTAGTCCTGGTTTAGTCCTGGTTTAGTCCTGCTTCAGTCCTGGTTTAGTTCTGGTTTAGTCCTGCTTCAGTCCTGGTTTAGTCCTGCTTTAGTCCTGGTTTAGCCCTGGTTTAGTCCTGGTTTAGCCCTGGTTTAGTCCTGGTTTAGTCCTGGTTTAGTCCTGGTTTAAACCTGGTTCAGTCCTGTTTTAGTCCTGGTTTAGACCTGGTTTAGTCCTGGTTTAGTCCTGGTTTAGTACTGGTTTAGTCCTGTTTCAGTCCTGGTTTAGTCCTGGTTTAGTCCTGCTTTAGTCCTGGTTTAGTCCTGCTTTAGTCCTGGTTTAGTCCTGGTTTAGTCCTGGTTTAGCCCTGGTTTAGTCCTGGTTTAGTCCTGGTTTAGTCCTGGTTTAAACCTGGTTCAGTCCTGTTTTAGTCCTGGTTTAAACCTGGTTTAGTCCTGGTTCAGTCCTTGTTTAAACCTGGTTTAGTCCTGTTTCAGTCCTTCTTTAGTCCTGGTTTAGTCCTGCTTCAGTCCTGGTTTAGTCCTGCTTTAGTCCTGGTTTAGCCCTGGTTTAGTCCTGGTTTAGTCCTGGTTTAGTCCTGGTTTAAACCTGGTTCAGTCCTGTTTTAGTCCTGGTTTAAACCTGGTTTAGTCCAGGTTTAGTCCTGGTCCAGCCCCTCTCTCTGACCCGTCTGGACCCTCTCTCTGTCCCAGATGAAGCTGCCCGTCCTGCTGTTGGGCCGCTCCGCAGACCTCCGTCCCGGTGAGTTCGTGGTGGCCATCGGGAGCCCGTTCTCTCTGCAGAACACCGTCACCACTGGGATCGTCAGCACCACCCAGAGAGGAGGCAAGGAGCTGGGCCTGAGGAACTCCGACATGGACTACATCCAGACCGACGCCATCATCAACGTGAGTCCGACCGGAAGACACAGTTTATCCTCAGGGTTCAACACAGAATGAACGCTACTAACGTGTTTTGTTTTTTATTTTACAGTACGGTAACTCTGGAGGGCCACTGGTGAACCTGGTGAGTCCAGACTGAGGTCATGTTTGGCCCCGTTTCTGCAGCTGAGGCTCATTAACAGTGTTTTCAGTCAAATATGTGGAAACAGACTGTAACTGGATTCAGATGAAAATGTGGAGAGTCACAGAGAGGCCACTGGGACAAAGTGACACCGATCTGACACAGAGACCGGCTTTAGTCTGGTTTAGTCCAGGTTTAATCCAGGATTAAGTGTAGTTTTAGGTCAATATAGTGTTGGTTTAGTCCATATCTCAGGCTTGGTTTAATCTTGCTTTAAATCGGGTTTTAGTTTCAAGTTTAGTCCTGGTTCAGTCTTTATTTAGACTTGGTTTAGATTTTAGTCCTTGGATGGGTCCAGTTAGATCTGGTTTAAAGTAGTTTTGGACTTGGTGTTAGTCCTGGTTTTAGTCCTGGTTTTAGTCCTGGTTTTAGTCCTAGTCTGGATCTGATATAAATCTGGTTTTGGTCCAAATTGAATCCAAGTTTAAATGTAATTCACTTTTGGTTTAGACCTAATTCAGTTCTATATGTCTCTCAGTGTTGCATTCAGGTGTATTAGTACTTTACAGTATTGTGGTGTTGCGTTCAGGTGCACTGGTTGATCACAGTGCTGTGTTGCAGGACGGGGAGGTGATCGGGATCAACACTCTGAAGGTCACAGCTGGGATCTCTTTCGCGATTCCTTCAGACAAAATCCGACAGTTCCTCTCAGAGTCTCACGACCGACAGGCCAAAGGTACCAGAAATCCATCTAAAACCTGTTCAAATCCATCTAAAACCTGTTCAAATCCAAATGAAACCTGTTCAAATACAACTAAAACCTGTTCAAAGCCAATTTAAATCTGTTTAAAACCATCTAAAACTTGTTTAAATCTGACTAAAACCTGATTAAATTGATAATTTAATTTAAACCTCTTCAAATTAATTTAAAACTGTTCAAATCCATCCAAAACTTGTACAAATTAATCTAAAACCTGTTGAAATCCATCTAAAACCTGTTCAAATCCAAATAAAACCATCAGCCTGTAGGAATTTTCTCTTTCTCTTATTGAGTTAAAAAAAAGATGAAAAAGACTAAAAAAACACCATAATGTCTAAATACATATGTACATATAAAGAGTTTTTGGGATATTTACTACAGCAAAACACAGAATTTGTCTGAGATTTAAAGAAATATATGTTGCTTTCTTAATTTTTCAGGTAAAACTGCACCAAAGAAAAAGTACATTGGAGTCAGAATGATGAGCCTCACTCCGTCGTGAGTAAAACGCAGCTCAAAGTGTGAACGTGCATTAACTACGGTGAGTTTTCTTTTTTACGATGGTTTTCAAACTCTGGTTTCTGCTCAGTTTGGCGAAGGAGCTGAAGGAGCGTCATTCCGATTTCCCAGACGTCACTTCAGGAGCGTACGTCATCGAGGTCATCAGCAAGACTCCGGCCGAGGCGTGAGTCCACGGCTCGTTTTTGTTCTAAACTCACAGATTCGACCAGTTCCTTTTTGTTTTGATCCTTCTCTTTCCTGATTGTCCCGTTTGTTCTGGTCCAGAGCCGGTCTTCAGGAGAGCGACGTCATCATCAGTATAAACGGAGAACGCGTCACTTCGGCGAGTGACGTCAGCGCCGCCATAAAACGTGACGAGTCGCTGCGAACCGTGGTGCGCCGCGGAAACGAGGACGTGATCCTGAACATCGCCCCCGAGGAGATCGACCCTTGACGAAACCGACCCATCACACGGCGGCGTTCGACCAGTGACTGACGCTTTGACCAAACGATAAAGGACGAGACGAGATGGAGCCGCTGCGTTTGAGGGAACTGTAAATATTAGCACTTTTACTGCAAGTCTTCCACTTAACACACTGTCTACACTTAAAGGCTGCGTCCACACTGAGGCGTTTTCACTTTAAAACTAAAAATCAATCTCAATTCAACTAAAAACGGAAATAAATGACTGTTAAGTAAAAATAGTCCAATGAAACGTACCAGTGTGGACGGTCCCCTAACCCTCTCTCTGCAGATGTTAATCCGACTAACTCCGTAGTTCTGTTCAGTTTTGTTCTCTGTAAAATATTTTTATAATGTATTTTTGTTTTATTTGTGTTTGTTCAAAGGGAATAAAGTTATTTTTAAAAGAGTGGGCACTGTTTACTCTTTTGACATTCTAACTGCAGCTTGATGTTACACATTTAAGTTCATGAAGTTTAATATAAAACAGCTTCAGGACCAAATTTTCCTCCAAAATACTGATACATTACACCAAACTGAAGTTTAGAGCTAAACTTCTCCGACTTCTGCGACATTTATCCCCTCATTAAACAAACCTTTTCTCTGTTAAAATACGTATCCAGAGCTGATTAACCACTTTCTCTGCTTTTTTCTTTCTTTCTTTGTTCATTTGGTGAAGACGGTGCACATTAATGAACACTTCAAGTGTAAATGTGCTGGATTCAGCTCGAAGCTAATGTCCAACAAAAACATAACCTCAACAAACAGACATAACAGCAAATACAACACTATATAACATTTCAGTTCAATAAATAAAGACTGTTTTATGGTTCTGTATAAAGTCCTGATCAGACTTCACAAATGTCACAGGTTTGATTAGTTTTTAACCACTTTTTAAGCTGTTTTTTAAAAGCAGTGAATGTGTCAGTGTCGACCAATGAGAGCGCTCCTTTTTCCAGAAGTGAGCTGTGATTGGCCAAAGCTTACTGCCTACTGATCATTCTCATCCATTGAAATCATTGATAATAAAGTCTCGATGTCATCTTTAGGTCTTGTTTTTTCACACAAAAGTTGCATTAAACCATCGTTTAAATCTAAATAAATACACCAAAAAATAAACAAATTTACACCAAGTTAGTGTCAAAAATGAGTCCTCAGGCGTATTCTCTCGTAGTTATCGATGGTTATTTGTCCCGTTAGATCAATCCAACCCCAGCTGTTGTAGATTGTTGTTTAATGACCTTACAGTGTTTTTATGGAGGACATTTGGTCTGGTTTTACGTAACTCTAACACTCACTCATGTAGAAGGCTGCTCTGATGCACTACACCATTAAAACAGTCTTAAGAGCTTAGATCAGCTTTGTTTCAGTTCAAAATCCACTCTATGACTTAATTTGACCACATACGTAGCTGGATCTGAACATTTTTGTACTGGATGTTGTGCTTTATTGTCGTTGGAAACCTAAAGTACAATAATAATCATTGGTAGAGCTCATTCTCTGGCCTGGGACTCTGGGCGTTTATCAGATGTTCTCTGATGGAGCCCTGTTTGTTCAGAGCCGTTAGAGACTGAGTTATATAAAAGAGTGAGATCATTCGATTCAACAGGCTCCACATACTTCAGCCTCCAACGTGAGAACAGCCATTAATCACAAGAAAACATCTTCCAGGGATTGTTCTGTTCAAGAAAAAAGATGATCATTAAATGTATGTTCATTCAGCTCTAATCCTCAACAAACGAGAGCCAAAACTCAGAACAATCAATTATCTTATGAAATGAATTAGTGAATAGAGTTATAGTCTGTTTAGATGGATTTGAACAAGTTTTTGTTGGATTTGAACAAGTTTTTGTTGGATTTGAACAAGTTTTTGTTGGATTTGAACAGGTTTTAGATGGATTTGAACAGGTTTTAGATGGACTTGAACAAGTTTCAGTTGGATTTCAATCACATTTATTGTATTTGTTCATGAAATCTTAAAGGTTAAATAAGTTTTTGCAACAAAGAAAGCAAGAGAAAACTTTAAATCCAACTAAAACTCGTTCAAATGCAACTAAAACCCCATTAGTTTTATTTTTTTAAATTTTTGGATGAATGAATCTGGGCCAAATTTGAGTCCCATTTACCAGACTGAGAGTTAAGTCCTGGTTTAGTCCTAATGCTGGGTTTAGACCTAATTTAGTCCTGGATTAGTCCTGGTTTAGTCCTAAACTTAGTCCTCTTTTGATTTGATTTTGATCCTAGTCTCTATTTACACTTATTTTTAAATTTCTCCAAACTGTGTCCTTGTCAGAAATCTATTTTATTATGAGCCTAATGTTTGGAGAGTTTTGTAAATGAATAATCCCCATTTTTAATGTTAATAAAGGAACATGAAAGCTTGACCCGGTGGAACTCCCCTGAGGCTGAAGAATCTGTGGTTTTTCCCGTCAACGTTGAGTCAGATCTGGGTCAAACTCCAGAGTCAGATCCCGAACCAGGACACATCTGAGAGGAATCTGGAACCAGCCTCTGCTTCAACACGAACAGGACAGTAACCGAAGTGAGTCAGCAGCAGAGGAGCAGGGCCAAACATCTGCAGAAAAACCAGGTCAAGACCAGCCCAGGCTTTTAGCTCCGACTAAAAGGGAAATTAAGAACTATTACTTCTTCATTTTCTGTCCGTGCTTCTGTTACGAGTCGCACGGCTGGTGTCTGTCCCAGTTCGCCTCCGATATTTCTCTTCATTTCTGATTTAAAGTGTCGTCTGGAGCTGATTATATTTCACAAAAACAGAACTCACATCTGCATTAAATAGATTTTATTGGTTTATGACAGAGACGTTATTAAAACCAATATTATCTGAGTAAAAACAGTCACTTTTAGAGGCTTATGTTACAGATATTTACAGTTACACAGTGTTTAAACATGAGGCTAAACCAGGACTCAAGCAATTTGAGGCAAAATGTGAGGCCCTTGAAAAATTTAACAGTGAAACCAGAGCAAACCGTCAGAGAAAATGGGTTAAAACATTGATTTGAAACTGGTAAAATTACTCAAATTAAATCAAACAAATGCAATTGCAGTATTTTATGAGTGGGTCCTGACACAGCAAAAAAGAAAGACTGTGACTGAATCATTTACTCAGTTCATTTTGTGAGTTATTTGCCTCTAAAACTGCTCTCCAAATAATTAAAAAAAAAAAAAACAGTCTGCCACTTCAAAAAAATAAATATCCACTTGAGTCATTTCACACTGCAATCATTTTACAGTTGTTTATTGATTACTGTACTTATATTGTGTTCACGGCTATTTCTGAGATCATTTGCACTGGTTTTGATTAATAGCTGCTCCACAAAAATGAACAAGTCTATTTTTACTACCCAAACTTTTTCCCAAAACAAAGTGTGTTCAACAAAAAGCAGCAAAACTAACACAAAGCAGGTGGGCCTTTGTGAAGCAGTCGGTTCAAAGCCATGATTCACCAGATTTTTTGAAAGATTATCCTGTTTAAAGGGTTTAAAATGTGTATTTACTTAAATCAGTTTCATCTGTGAGTGAAGAATGGCATAAAACCAAACTTTTGTAGGAAAAAAAAATCACTGATGTGGACTGCACTAGTTGTAGTCTTTAAATCCAGTCTGTGTTAAATGGTCATTATCTGTAAGTCACTCAGTCTTCTCCATTAACCCTGTTGTGTTACTTATTGACCTCACTCTGTAACAGAACCTCAGAGAGCTCCATCTGCCTCTGGACTCTACAGACCTTTATCCGGAGACATTAGTGGACGTTAAAAGCGAAGGTTAGAGTCTCCTTTTACACATGTTCAGTTCGTGTTTATCGTGGTTTCGGTGCGACTCTCTTCGGTCGGTCTTTTCGACGTTAAACCGGAGCAGTTCTGGGTCAGAGCCAAGGTCAGAGCCGTCTCCAGTTTCTGCTCCAGAGCGTCCAGTCGTCGGTCGAAGTGCTCCTTCAGACGCAGCTCCATTTCCTCCAGACGCCGCTCCATCGCCGGGTCCAACTCACTGTGACACGAGAAGAAACGGGACTTAAATTAGACTCTTTATAACCATACAATATAGAACAAAACTCAAACTACAGAAGCTTTAGAGGGTCAAAACTACAACTACAGCAGCTTTAGAGGGTCAAAACTACAACTACAGTAGCTTTAGAGGGTCAAAACTACAACTACAGAGGCTTTAGAGGGTCAAAACTCAAACTACAGAGGCTTTAGAGGGTCAAAACTACAACTACAGCAGCTTTAGAGGGTCAAAACTACAACTACAGTAGCTTTAGAGGGTCAAAACTACAACTACAGTAGCTTTAGAGGGTCAAAACTCAAACTACAGAAGCTTTAGAGGGTCAAAACTACAACTACAGTAGCTTTAGAGGGTCAAAACTCAAACTACAGAAGCTTTAGAGAGTCAAAACTACAACTACAGCAGCTTTAGAGGGTCAAAACTACAACTACAGAAGCTTTAGAGGGTCAAAACTACAACTACAGAAGCTTTAGAGGGTCAAAACTACAACTACAGTAGCTTTAGAGGGTCAAAACTCAAACTACAGCAGCTTTAGAGGGTCAAAACTACAACTACAGAGGCTTTAGAGGGTCAAAACTCAAACTACAGTAGCTTTAGAGGGTCAAAACTCAAACTACAGCAGCTTTAGAGGGTCACAACTACAACTACAGAGGCTTTAGAGGGTCAAAACTCAAACTACAGTAGCTTTAGAGGGTCAAAACTCAAACTACAGCAGCTTTAGAGGGTCAAACCTCGCCCATAAAAATATGCAACAGTCTTTAGCTTTGTTTTAGACAAATCAAAGCTGTCTCTAAATCAAAAAACACAAAGCCACATGAGAGAAAATGCCACAAACCAAACCTGTCTGATCTTGCAAAACTAAATCTTCAAATTTTTCCCAGAATCCACCTTAAATCTTCGACTGGTTTGTACAAAATGGAGTTGGATGTATTTTCTGCGTAAGCGCTGGTCTGTCTCTGAATCTGCTGACGTCTGCCCACATCACATCAGCTGCTGTTCCAACAAAGACCCTCTTTTATCCACTTTTCTCCAGTGGAAAAAAACCTGACCCCGCTCAGTTTCACTGGTTGAAATATTTAATGTTTTCTCGCCTGATGGTGTTTATTTTTCATAGTTTAATTTAATCAATTAAAATGTCTGGGAATTAAGTTGCTGTTTTGCCTTAATGTAAATCAAAATTGAACTGCACTCCATTGATTTGAATTAATCAGGTTTTTCCACCATGATCTCACGTCTTAAGATGATAATAATAGATTCAAAGCTGCAGTAAACAGTTTAGTTTTTTTGTCCCGGTCTCAGACTCTCCTCCAACAGCAGCAGTAGCCGTTCCTAATTCTTTTATTTAAAAAAACGGTAAAACAGGATCAATTTTTCACCACAAAATACATCACAGTAAATCAAAATTTAGATCTGACCTGAAACTTTTATCTTTGGAGTTTATCGTTGTAGACTGTAGTGATCCTGGAATTATCTCCGTCTCATTAAACACTGTGTCGAATAGTTAATCACTTTTTAATAAAGTGAAGAGTGAACTGACCAGGATCCGTTGCTGAGCTGCTTCACGGCCGCGGCGTTGTCCAGTCTCAACTGAGTCACGTGACCACAGACGCTCTGCAGGACGGGCAGCAGGTCGGGGGCGGAGCTTAGCATCTGGCCACGCCCCTTCATCAGCTGTGACATCATGTCCGTGATCTGGGCGGGGCTCACGGGGCCTCGGACCTCGTCGCTCTCTGGACACGACAGGTTCACATCATCAGTCTTTAACGTGAACGGGTTTCTTAATGTGTCATGTGACTTCTTTTGTTGACGCCGCCATCTACACTACAGTAGTTTTAGAGGGTCAAAACTCAAACTACAGAAGCTTTAGAGGGTCAAAACTACAACTACAGCAGCTTTAGAGGGTCAAAATTCAAACTACAGCAGCTTAAAAGACCCCATAAGTCCTCACCTGAGTTTGATGAGTCGGTGGAGGTGGGGCCAGAGTCATGTGACACACCTCCATTTTGAGTGGGCGGAGCTTCAGGAGGAGAGGGACTGAACTGAGGCTAAAACAGAAAACAGTAGAGACTAAGAGATGTTTATTGAGGGACAAATGACGGTAGAAACATGTCTAAGGTGGTGTTATAGGAGTCTAAGGTGATGTTGGTGGAGTCTGAGGTGGTGTTAGAGGGTCTGAGGTGGTGTTAGAGGAGTCTGAGGTGGTGTTAGAGGGTCTGAGGTAGTGTTAGAGGGTCTGAGGTGGTGTTAGAGGGTCTGAGGTAGTGTTAGAGGAGTCTGAGGTGGTGTTAGAGGGTCTGAGGTAGTGTTAGAGGGTCTGAGGTAGTGTTAGAGGGTCTGAGGTAGTGTTAGAGGGTCTGAGGTGGTGTTAGAGGGTCTGAGGTGGTGTTAGAGGGTCTGAGGTGGTGTTAGAGAGTCTGAGGTGCTGTTAGAGGATTCTGAGGTAGTGTTAGAGGGTCTGAGGTGGTGTTAGAGGAGTCTGAGGTGGTGTTGGTGGAGTTGTTACCGGTGGTGTTTGGGTGTGGTTCAGAGACAGAGCTCTGCCTCCCATCAACAGCGGGAACAGGCTGCTCAGAGACGAGGCTTGGTTCTGACAAACACAGAAGAGTTTAGTGAAATCTAAAGGTCCTGAGTTTAGTCCTGGTTTAGTCCTGGTTTAGACCTGGTTTAGTCCAGGTTTAGTCCTGGTTTAGTCCAGGTTTAGTTTTGGATTTAGATTCAAGCTCATCGTGTGGTGCTATTTTAATCCTAAAACTCACAACTCCACTAACAAAGACTACACAGAGCTAGTTTAATCATAATTTATTTTGTCCAGGTTATATTCTATCAGAATTAGTCCATGGATTAGTCCTATATTTAGTCTTCAATTAACCCCAGTTAAATCCATATTTTTTTTGTCTTTAGAACTACTACTAATCCTCGTTGATCCTAGCCCCTGCTGTAATACCCCTCCTCTCCACCAGGTGCTGCTCTAACCCTGTCCTTTGGTCTGACCTGCTGTTGAAACTGCACCATGTCCATCAGATGCTGAGCTCCAGGAGACAGACTGGTTCCCATCTCGTCCATCATGGTCTGGACCTGCTGCATGTCGATCCCAGAGCCCAAACCGGGACCTGAACGCACCGTCTGTAAACCCACCACAAGGAGCTGCACCTGAACGCACCGTCGACCGCTTAGAGATAACAGCTGTAGGGACAAAAAGACCATTACTCTGCATATCTAAAGACTTAGATATAGTTTAAGAGAAGAATCTGTGGGATTATAAATGACTTCACTGATTCATCAATCATTTTTAATGAAGTAAGGTCAAAACATAAACAAGGTTCTCTCAGGTTTATTTAAATAGAAGTGACGTAACACAATCCATTTCCCACCTTCACTTCACACGATGTTGACGGATGATCGAGGACCAGCTGCTTCCTGTAGAAAGGCCCTGAGTCCGAGCTGTGAAAACAAATAAACACCCCATATTAAGACAGGGGTGTCCAAACTTTTTACAAACAGGACCACATATGATGAGAAGAAAGAGTTTTAATTGTATTTAGGCAGTTTTCAGATGGATTAGTTCAGGTTTTAGATAGATTTGGAGAAGTTTTAGATGGATTTGGAGAAGTTTTAGATGGATTTGGACATGTTTTAGATGGATTTGGAGAAGTTTTAGATGGATTTGGACAGGTTTTAGATGGATTTGGACAGGTTTAAGACAGATTTGGACAGGTTTTAAAGGCTGAGGGCCGCATAAAATATGCTTGTGTAAAATTAATATTACTTAGATCTTAGTTTTAAAATAGGTGTCATAAATCAGTGGAGAACTGCTGAACTAACCTGTAAGACCACAGCTAAGAGGACAATAATATTAGAACCTGTACCTGTCGGTGTGAACGTTCTGGTCCCTCTCTCCTCTCACCGTCCCACAGTACTCTCCGCTCTGGTCGTACACCTCCACCGTCCGGGCCTCACTCACCAACAATAACCGTCTGATGGCAGCGGGAGACTCTGAGGGTCTACAGCTCAGAGACAGGACACAGGGAGAGCCCTCCTCCGTCTGCTCCAACAGGACTGGGCCTGCACCACTGAGGAGAAACAAACCAGTAGCATCTTTATCACTAACTAACTGCTGAGTTCTGTAGATTAAAGGTTAGCTCTGTTTATGATGACAAAATGGAGAAAGTCCTGGCTCATAAACAGAATTCAGGAGGTGTTTCTTACTGTTTCGGTTCGTCTCTTTCACTCAGCTCCTCGTTATCGTTTGTATCCACAGACAGAAGGACGTCAGGAAGAGAGCATCCCTCTGTTTGACAAACCCAAGATGAAGACACGTCCACCATGATGATGCTGCAGAAACACAAATATAACCAAATAATACAAATATATCGCTTGCAATAGAAATGTCAGTGGCAACAAACAGAAGAAGTATTAAATGGTCACAATGTTAATAGTTCACATAGAGGTCGTTATTTCCCAAAGTCAGATGGGCATTTTTCTCCTCAGGACCTTTGTTTAATAGAGAGTCACAAAATCTCCAAACAACAAAGAGCTTCTGTGTTACAGCTACACTCCTCTGCCCTATAAAGAACTGCCATTGTCCCTACGCATGGCACTAGTAAACAATATCAATAGGATTATTATCAATTACTTTATGCACTGAAGTTAATTCCAAATATGAAATTTCTTCTATATATACAATACCACCGTATATCACATAATAGGGGTATATTATTAGGGGTTTGGATGCTTTCTATAGATTACAAAACAATGGTATGTTAATTGCATGTCTAATGTACTGCAAAACGAGCTTAAGCTGAGTTTGTTTACATTCCTTAATTATCAGTAATATTCAGTAATAGCCTTTAGCTCAAAATTTTAAACAATTTTACCTTTAACCGTCACCAAAAACTGCTCAATGGCGCCGTTTGTCTCCTACATGTTTCTCTGATAACATCCACAAAAAACCCCCAAAACAGTTAAACAACAACCGTGTAGTTTTATAGAAATAGTGATAACTCGTTTGAAGCTAAAGCTAATTCCGCTTCTGTCACGAACCGGAAGTTGTCATTTTACCGGAAGTTGATTCGAAGACGCACCGGATGTTATGATGTGACGTCGTTAGCGTGTAGCACACGTCCACAATCCATGGAGGTAAATTGCAGATTTTATTTTATTTTTTATAGTTTTATTACAATTAAACATCGCCTCTAGGCTAGATATAGTTCATTTATTGTTTGTTGTTGCAGTGAAGACGCGTTTCAGAAGAAGAACTGCCGTAATTGTGTTTAAAGCTTGTTGCTTTCAAGTAACTAAGTAGTTTAAGTGTTTATGGTTATGTTTATTGATTTGAACATATATAGCTATTTAATATAAATCCTTAAGGAAATACTTACAAAAAAACATAATCGAGAAAAAAGAGATCACCTTCAATGTCACTATATGTGAACTAAACATTTAGAACTGTAGAAGATAATTTTCCAAAATTTATTCCTCTAATACTGGGTTATTTTCAATAATTTTGCCAACTGAAGTCTTCTAGAACATTGTATTGTGAATTTACTGCTGTGTCATTGTTGTCCTGTTTGTTACTAATTTACCTTAAAAATAATTCTTTAACAAGGACTCATGCCTCACATAATGTCTTATTGATGGCTCCTGTCTTCTCTAATGTAGACTAATTCTCTTTTTTCCTTAAAGTGAAGGAAAGGGAGGTTGTAGGATGGACTTCACTGAGGTTTACTGCGACACTGTGTGCAGTGTCTCTGCAGCGGCTCGGTCCGGATCCAGGAGGCAGGTCCAGAGGCTGATCCAGAGCGGACACAGTGTGGACATTAAGGACAACCGTGGCTGGAACTCACTCCACGAAGCAGCTGCAGCTGGAAACGATGGATGTGTGAGAGCAATACTGAAAGCTGCAGGTCAGAAAACACATCTGCAAAGTAAACAAAAGGACATAAAGTCATATAGGATGTTTTTTCATTACAATTGAATGAATTTGCTCAGAGCTCACTAAGCTTACACTCAGCTCTTATTCTGTGATCTGTATTTTCTTTTCAGCTGCTTCGTCTCATGGTCTTCGCTCCTTTGTAAACTCTCTGACCCACGAGGGAGAGTCAGCCTGTTTCTTAGCTGCTCATAACGGACACTTAGCTGTCGTCAAACTGCTGCTGAAAGCCAAGGCCAACTTCAATCAGCAAACAAACGACCTGTCCAGCCCTCTCTACGCAGGTATGACTCTCAGTGTGAGTCGTATTAAAACCTGCCTCAGATTGAAGACTGTTTTCATGCAGTTGCTCTGTGTTTCTCAGCTGTAGACAGAGGTCACACTGACATTGTACAGTTGTTGATTCGTCAAGGAGCAGAAGTAAACAGGGCCCACACTGCCTCCTGCTGGACCTGCCTCCATCAGGCTGTTTATAAGGTACAATGAAAAGCAGTAGTAACAATAACCGAATGTTTATGTGGTATTGCTTCTGATCTGTCTGAACTGGGTAAAGGGACAGGCTCTCTCTATTTTTTTGCTCCAAAACAGCAAAAACACCGAAGAGAACAATATTTATTTGATTATATACGTATACAGATTGTAAAATGATCTTGAAGCTGTTTTCTTTTCAGGGCCACAGTAACATGGTCCGGCTCCTCTCTGAAGTGTCTGACCTGGAGGCAGTGGACGACCACAGGATCACGCCTCTGTTTGTGGCGGCGCAGTACGGAGAGCTGGAGTCTCTCAGGATCCTCATCTCTGCAGGTTTTTATTAACGTTTATCACTATTATCCAACTGTGTAGTGCCTTAGTTACTGGGGTTGTAACCTCATTCAGGTTGGTCATGTTTATACTTTAATTAGCAAAAATAGCCAATTTTATTCAGCGATATAAAACCAGAAAATATGTGGTTACATCAGGTAATCCAGAAGTACATCGAAGGTCATTCTACAAAGGCTCCCACTTCATCCAACTTGGATTTTTTTCAACTTGCTGCGATCATTGTCCATATAACAATGACACTATCAGAAAGAGCAAAAGTGTTGCCTTTCTCTACTTTCAGCATGGGTTATTGTTTTTTATGACTTTTAAGTTAAGTAATGTATTGCTGTGCGTCCCGTTCAGGAGCGAGCGTGAACTGCCAGGCGGAGGACGGGGCCACTCCTCTCCTGATCTCGTCTCAGGAGGGACACGGGGCCTGTGTGGACATGCTGCTGCTGAACGGGGCCGACCCGAACCTGAGCTGCGGCTCCGAGTGGCTCCAGCTGCCGCTCCACGCCGCCGCGGAGTTTGGACACATCAGGTAACTATCATCAGGATCAAAAAAATGAGCTCTGCATTAATTATCAAAGCTCTTTTTAATGTCCTCCTGTTGAGAGAAAATAAAAGATAAAACTTGCTAAACCCACATTATTGCACTTTGTTTCTCTGCAGAATCCTGAAAAGGTTGATGGCAGTGACAGACCGGGCCTGTGACTGCAGCCCGGGCCAGGTGAGTCCTCTGTACCTGGCCGTACAAAAAGACCAGAAGCAGGTGGTGGAGGTTCTTCTGAAGGAGGGCTTCAGCCCGAACGCCCAGGACTGTGACGAGCTGCTGGGACTGAGGTCTCCGCTCGCTCTGGCTCTGTTTCAGGCGTCGCACACACCCTCCAGCAGGTAACAGTCACTCTACACCTGATACACTGCTCTACACTGCTCTACACTGCTCTACAGAGGGGTTTTTCTGTGTAATTAGGGCCACTCCTCTGTTCTCTTTTCTTTGATAAAGCTCTGAAATAATGAAGCTGCTGTTGGCGGCCGGAGCGTCTCTTCACAAAGAGTCGTGGGCTCACGTTTTAAAGGCCGAAAAACCAAATCGACTGCAGCTGGTACTGAGCTTCAGGTCTGTCCCTGGTTCTTTTCCTCGAGAACAGAACTCAGAATGTTGTCCTGAAGCGGAGAGAAGAGCGTTAACGGAGCTGGAGATGACGGAGCTGGTTGATGAGTGTGTCAAACAAGCGGAGAACAGCGAAATGTGGCTGCCTTTGCTTTTGAACGCAGGACTGGAGCCAGACTCACTGCTGCAGACAGACATGTAACAACCACAGCTGATCATATTTTTATACTATTCATTAGCTTCAACAGAGACAAACTAATTTGTTACATTCCATGCTTATCTAAGAAGAGACAGTGATTTAGATTTTTCACTTTAAAATGTGTTTGTTGCAGGTTTAAAGAGGCTCCCAGTCCTGCGCTAAACCTCCTGCTGCAGTTTGTGAACTGGTCCTGCCTCAGTCCAGATCTAAGACTCGTTCTGGATCAGAGACGAGCCGAGAAAACCTGGGATCCTCTGCCGCTGTTTGGTATGAGGACAATCAATGACAGAGCAGCTCTACTCATATTTATATCCTATGCTTATCCCTTTCCCCTCTTTTTTTATCTGCAGGCTCCGTTCCCAGTCTGTCTCACTTGTGTCGGCTCCAGATCAGAACCGTCCTGGGATCAGCTCTGTTAATGAGGACCACAACCATCCAGAGACTTCCTGTTCCTGTCCCGTTACATCACTTCCTCCAGTTCAGAGACCAGCCATGTCTTCAAGTGGATCTAAAAGACTGAGCACCATAACATATCCACTCACACAGACAATAATTTAACTGTTTACACTTCTTTTTTTTTCATTTCTGTTGCTAAATAAATGCAGAAAATAAACACCTTTTCACACTGATTTTTTTCAGTCTTAAAACTAAATCTCAAAGACTCCCCAAGTACCACTCTAGAAAGTCAGAGAACCATGTGTTGAGAAATGGTAAAATAATAATAAAAAAGACTCCTTTTGTAAGAGACTTAACAGTAATAACAGAGCTATTTGCAGCTTGAAACAATTTACCAAATATTTTTATTAAAGCCTCATTTATTCCCACGTGGCTAAATAATAAAAAAGCTTAAGGTTTTACTCTTGTCCTGGTACAATGCTAATACTAATACTACTTTGCATTTTCCCTGCTTTTTTCCATGATGTAAAAATAAATAATAAAACAAAATAAGCAAAATGAGGTTCAAATGAAAAAAAAAAAAAAATCATTATCCCCTTTACATGTGTTTTCTTCACATTATTTTATATTTTTACGTGTCCTTTTTCTGTATTACGTTTGTGTTTATATTGCGTTTCAATTTTAGGGCGATGGGAAGGACACCCTCTTCTCTCATTGGTTCTAATCGCTGTCAGTCATAATTTCCTTGTCTCTGATTGGCTGGCGTCACGTTGTTGGGCGGGGATTGTGTTTGACAGGGGGAAGTAACCGCAGCCACAAACCAACAACAAGAAGCGGCTCATTTTCGGTGGTTTACCTGCCTTTAAAGCTCATATTTTAACTCTTTAATGTCACAACGACTCGACAGAAACATCGTGAAGATATGCCTTAATGCATTTCATCCGTAAGTAAGAAAAATGTGGGGTTTTCCTGCTGTTTTGTCACGTTTTCGGCCATTCCCGTTTTATTTGTACGTGCAGCACTGAAACAGCATTTAGCCTCCAGTGGCTAACACTTTCACTTAAACCAGCAACAGCGGTTTATAATCTCAGTTTTTCCCAATAAAATCCACTAGAATAATCATTTTAAATTGTTTTATAGCAGGTATTAATGCTAACCAGAGAGAAGTGGTTGCTGAATGTAGCTTGCTTTACGTGAATCCACCTCAAAAACGTGAATTTCTCAGGTGTTTTCTCCAAACATTTATAATTGTCTTTCCGCGTTGACACTGGTTTTAGACGGAATCAGGGATAATCTCGTTAAAATATACTCTGGAGATTATTGTAATGCGTTTAATCCAGGAATAATTCACCTCTGGGGTTTAAAATATTGGTTAGCTGCAAATTTGACGAATAATAACGTGATATAATGAAATATGACTCTTAAAATATCTATAATTTCCTTGTTAAATGTACCTAAACTGTATCTATGTAAGTGTTTGCATCCTTATTTTTACAAGAAGCGGTCACCTAATTGAATTTAGAGGAGATTAATCTAACACTTTTAATTTATTAATGGTTAATTAATGTTTCAAATGTTTAAACTCTGTTTATCTGCAAACAGCACATACATACTTGATTATATCTATATTGTATTACTTTCTATACAAAAATTCACACTACGGTGGCCCTGTAGGGACATGATGTTTTCAAGGAACAAACCCAGTGGCTTTGGACCAGATTGACTCAGGCTGTTGTGTGTTGATGATGTCAACAAACTACGTTTTACAGGGTCTCTATTAGAAAAGAAATACAGATAACAGATAATATATACTAAATACTGAGTAAAGCACATTGCCATTCTTCAAGCAAAATGTGTTTATTATGGCTGATGTGAAGCTATTATGAAAGCTTCAGTCTGATTTTCTTTTTGTCTCTGTCTCAGACTCCACTCTCCTCCAAAATCAGTCTAGGGACCTCTCCTGCTTCTCTTTTGTTAAAAAAATAAAACCAGACCAGTTTTCCTCCAAAATACTAATCCATTTGACCAAACTGAAGTTTAGAGTTTAGCGTTAGCTTAGCTGTGACTTCAGCGTCAGGACGACAATTATCTCCTCCTCGTTAAACATTACGTGATTGAATTGACAGTATTTATCTGTGTTTTACGTTGTCTCCCTTTTCTCTGTTGATGCTTGTCTTTTTCAGCTGTTTCTCTGTTAAAAGACATATTCATAAAGACTGTTTTTTCTCAAATGTTTGATGTTTACAATAAACTATTTGGGTTTAAACCATTTTCACAACGAGAAGAAACAAATATAACATAATAAGAGCAGCTGTAAATAACCGACACAGTGTAATAACAACATTTACACACACATTCACATATAGGACACATGAATGACTATATTATGCCCAATTACATGGTTTTCTGGTCCTGTGGTTGTTTTCCAGCTGAGGCCCGGATGGAGGAGGTGCGTTCCCGTCCGTACATCATCCCGGTGAGGCATGGTGGCAGCATGGGCCAGACTCAGCGCAGAGACGCCGGAGTGTGGCACCAAACACGCAGCCTGCTCTACAAGAACCTGCTCATCAAGTGGAGGACCAAGCAGCAGAGTTTACACGTGAGCCCAGCTTATCTGCCTCTGTTTACACAAACCAGGAAGAGCACTCAGACCGACACTCCCTTTTCGCTCTGATATCTGAGTTTATTCAGGCCACAGTTCATCTCTTCTGTTAGTCCAGCACATTTTTACTTTGGGCTGAAGCTTACGTTGAGGATGTTTAGCACAAATTTATAATTAAGTCTTCTTTTTGTTTCTCAAATATTGTCTCATTTAAGTCTACTTTTACGTACTTTAATCAATTTGTGTTTTATTTGTCCCGTGTTGTTCTTTTCCGTGCAGGGACAGTGGGACAGGGAAGTCACTGCAAGATTAAAACTCAGTAGAATCTAGTAAACGGAGTCATTATTTCCATTTCTTTACAGCTCAAAGACAAACTGAGCACTGCCCTCTGTTCATAGTCAACAGCATGTTCCTGCAGGGCACAAGATGGCAGCAGTCCACCTCTTCAAAAATACTCTCTTTCTCAGAGTGTCTGGGTTAATATAATAGTTAATCGTGTTCGTCTCTCTGTAGGAGCTGATCCTGCCGCTGCTGCTGCTCGGCCTGCTCATCCTCATCAGTACTCTGAACCCTCACGTTTACTACGGCAGCATCAGCACCATGGAGCTGCAGCAGGACCGGCCCTTCTTCAAAAGCCTGGGCTACACTCCCATCAGCAACATCACCAACCACATCATGGAGGAGGTGGCTCAGGCCATGCGTGAGTCTCACTTTTACCCCAACACGGCTCAGAAACTCACTGTTAATGGGTTTCTTTTACCCTTTAATGCCAGACATAAGAAACAGAAAAGTCTAATATTTTGAAATTGAGTTATTTATTAGACCTAAAAACAAAATCCAAAAAATCTGGCGTTTTTTAACCCCAGAGAGGATCATTTTTAGGACTTTATCTTGAACTTTCTTTTTCTTAAAATTCATAAAAACAACCAATAATTGTGTCCTTTTTTAAAAAACTGGTCAATACGAAATTATTTTGTTTGTGAAAACTGAGGAGACAAAAGAGAGCTATTAGCAAGTGAAATATTGAAAATTGTGTGTGTACAATAAACACTCTATGTAGTTTTTCTACCACATAATGTATAAAATAGACAGTTATTATATACTATTGCAATAAAGTAAATGTTTATATGAAAGTAGCACTAACATTAATGCAATTCCCAGAATAACATTTTTAAAACTATCAAACCTCATTCAACCTCAGTGAATGTTGCAGTTCATGAATAAATCCACCAGGGGGCGCAGGTTTTTCAGGAAGGTATTGTTTGTGTGTGTTGTGCAGAAGGCTAGTTAGTCTAGAGTTTATTTTCTTGTCCGTACTGCAGCCATCGAGGACCATCTGGAGATGTTCGCCAGTGAAGAAGACCTGGAGAACGCCAGTCTGTACGAGCCGTCCAGTTACGTCGGAGTGGTGTTTCTGGATAAAGCAGCCACTTCTTATCGACTGAGGTTCCCCTACAACCAGCTGCCTCTGCCCAGCGACTACGAGACCATCGGTATTTGGGGTTTGATTTTAGTATTACGCAGGTCTTTTTTCTTTTTATCCATTTCCATTACACAGCTACCTTTTCCTGTTCAAACTTAAACCACATCTACTTAATTTAAGAAGTGTGGACTGATTTTTAACAACATAAACCTTGTATTTTTTGTCTTTTATTGTCTTCTCGTTCTGCAGCGAACTGCTTTTCGAGTTCGACAAACTGCAGAGCGGCGAATTACTGGTACACAGGGTTCACCAGGCTCAGTCTCTGATCGCGCCGCCATCATCCAGGTCTGAACTAAATGAGTAGAAATGTGGACTCAGGCTGCTCCGATCAGGATTTTTTACACTGATCATGGGTTTGATTATGTTCCTTAATAAAATCACTATTCTTAAAAACACAGAAGCCTGTTTTGAATATTAAATATTAGCGGGAGGTAAAACTAAAAGGTAATCAACAGCAAATGTTTTCTTTTCTTTTGTTTATTTACTTTTTAGTTTTTAGTCGCGGCAGACTCTGTGAAACCGAGAGCTGCTCTACTTGCTCTTAATGATGCTTTGAAAACACTGACGACTTGGACCCTTCTTCAGCGACTCAGACTCGGACCCTTCTTCAGTGACTCAGACTCGGACTCTTCTTCAACGACTCAGACTCAGACCCTTCTTCAACGACTCAGACTCAGACCCTTCTTCAGCGACTCAGACTCGGACCCTTCTTCAGTGACTCAGACTCGGACTCTTCTTCAACAACTCAGACTCTCCTTCAGCGACTCAGACTCGGACTCTCCTTCAGCGACTCAGACTCTCCTTCAGCGACTCAGACTCAGACTCTTCTTCAACGACTCAGACTCTCCTTCAGCGACTCAGACTCAGACTCTTCTTCAACGACTCAGACCCTTCTTCAGCGACTCAGACTCTTCTTCAGTGACTCAGACTCTTCTTCAGTGACTCAGACTCTTCTTCAGCGACTCAGACTCAGACTCTTCTTCAGCGACTCAGCCTCGGACGCTCCCTCCGTCTGTTGAATTGTTAACTCTCTCGTTTTGTGTCCAGATGCAGACGAAGCGCTCGGTCTGGAACGAGATGGACTTCCGAGCCGTGATGATGGGTCAGCCCGGTTCGGTGGAGGTCCAGAAGTTCCCTCACGCTCTCATCTCCATTTACCTGGTGCTGGCCTTCACTCCCTTCGTCACGTTTCTCATCGTGAACGTCGCGGCCGAGAAGGAGCACAGGCTCAAAGACACCATGACCATGATGGGCCTCTACGACAGCGCCTTCTGGTGGGACGAAAACACACTTCAGATCACATTTTATATTTCAGGATAATATACACTAGAGTTTTCAAAGTAAATCGAATCAGAGAGGAAGAGTCTTCATTATTTTATTTTTACTTTTTTCAAACTAAAATGGGTCAGGATTGTTTTTTAAGAGACTCCTGTTCCTAAAATTCTGATAAAGCAGCAAAACTTCAATTTCCAAACTTTTATTTATATGAGGACTGGATTTGAAAATGTAAAAATGTGTAAGGCTTGAAGTTCCTCTTGATTGTTTTCGACTGCAGTAATTGTATGAGCACTGTGTCTTCCATCTTATTCTGTCTATTTTTAAAATCTTTCTCCTCCATTTTTAAATCCAGCTCATATTCTTGTCTCTTTTTTGTCCTTCAGGTTGTCTTGGGGGCTGCTGTACGCCGCTCTGGTCACTACTATGTCCATCCTCATGTCTATCATCGCCACATACACCGCTCTTTTCCCCAACAGCAACTTCCTGGTCATCTTCTTCCTCATCTTCCTCTATGGGATCTCCTCCGTGAGTAGGAAACGCCAGTATATGAAATATGAAAAGGAAAAAAGTCTGTATTTATTAAACTGTGTGATTGTAAACCTGCAAAATGATCACCTTATAAATACCTTCTGAAGTAGAATGTATGAATATATATGTTTAGTCCAACTTTAGACCTGTTTAGTCCTACTTTAGACCTGTTTAGTCCAACTTTAGACCTGCTTGAGTCCAACTTTAGACCTTTTTGGTCCAACTTTAGACCTGTTCAGTCAACTTTAGACCTTTTTAGTCCAACTTTAGACCTGTTTAGTCCAACTTTAGACCTGCTTAGTCCAACTTTAGACCTGTTTAGTCCAACTTTAGACCTGTTTAGTCCAACTTTAGACCTTTTTAGTCCAACTTTAGACCTGTTTAGTCCAACTTCAGACCTGTTTAGTCCACTTTAGACCTGTTTAGTCAACTTTCAGACCTGTTTAGTCCAACTTTAGACCTGTTTAGTCCAACTTCAGACCTGTTTAGTCCAACTTTAGACCTGTTTAGTCCTACTTTAGACCTGTTTAGTCCAATTTTAGACCTGTTTAGTCCTACTTTAGACCTTTTTAGTCCAACTTTAGACCTTTTAGTCCAACTTTAGATCTTTTAGTCCAACTTTAGACCTGTTTAGTCCTACTT